>APFE031405303.1:0-28048 GCA_000404065.3 Pinus taeda | reverse complement strand
TGCTCACAAAGACTTCAAATTCGAATTTCCTTAACTAATTAACTCAACTGAATTAATTAATTAATATTTACAACTACTGTTAAGACCAAAATTAGTTTTACTTACTATAGATAGACTAGGGACTGCTATAAATAGGAAAGAACCCAGAAATGCTATTTTTAGCACTTTCTATTTTTAGCAGTTTCACCTCTCACCCAATGTGGCCAATGACCTCACTGGCCAAACTGCTATTTTTGGACATGCTATTTTTATCACATTCTAAATTTAACATTTCTTGTTGCACATTTTTCAACACTACAAGAGAAAAAGTCTCATCGTAGTCGATCCCTTCGACCTGTGAGAAACCACGGGCAAAAAGCCTTGCCTTATGTTTCTCAACACTGTCATCAGTTGCTTGCTTTACCTTGTAAAGCCATCAGGAACTCACCACTAACTTGTCCTTCAGTCTTGGGACAACATCCCAAACACAGTTCCGAATGATGGAGTCGTACTCCTCCACCATAGCATCAACCCAGACTGGTTGCAGCACTGCTTCCTCAAATGAAGAAGGTTCGGTCTCTACACACTCCCCAACTAGGGCCATGTAACCAGTGTACTGCTCAGGTGACCTCCTCTGTCTATGCTGAGAATATGGTTGTCCCACATTCTCTCTCGCATCTAGCATCAACCTATCAGCTTCCCTTGAGCATTTCCGTCCATCTCTTGAAGACTCAGCATGAGTGGAAGTCTCCACTCCTGGATCCTCTGCATGCAGCTGCTCTGCATCAGTCTTAGGCTCCTCCTCCTTAGGAACTAAAATTTCCTCCTCTGCATGCAACTTGAGCTCCCTCTCAAGTGATACTCGCATGGATTTTTGCTCTTCGAACTTCAGATCTCTGCACACCACTGTCCTCTGACTGGTAGGAAAGAACACCGGATAGTTATGGGGTGTATCAGTGTACCCCACAACTATCCCCAACTCAGCTGTTGGATCTAGCTTCTTCTAGGCATCTTTGGTCACATGGCAATAAACTGATGATCGAAATATCCTAAAGTGACTCACATCTGGTCTCTTCTCGGAAAAGGCCTCCATTGGTGTCTTCATTCCCAGTATACAATGTGGGCTTCTGTTATGCAAGTATGCTGATGTATTGCATGCCTCAGCCAACAAATGAAGTGGTAGGCTTTGGTCATGCAACATCACTCGAGCTGCTCCCACAATTGATCTGTTCTTCCTTTTGGCCACCCCATTCTGATATGGGTTATTGGGTGCTGTTAACTCTCGTTTAATTCCTTCTGTTGCACAGAAGTCCTTAAACTGTTGGGAGACATACTCTCCACCATTGTCACTTCACAAGACCCTTATTTTCTTTCCAGATTCTTTCTCTGCCAAGGCTTTGAACTCACAAAACCTTGAGAAGGTTTGATCCTTCTTTTGCATAAAGTAGATCCAACATCTATGAGAAAAATCATCAATAAAAATAACATGGTACCTTTGTTTAGCGGTGGATGCTGTAGAGAATGGTCCACACACATCTGTATGAACTCACTTCAAGATTGCTCCAGCTCTACTGTCTCGATCCTGAAAGGAAGGTTTCACATACTTACCCAAGGTACAACCTTTGCATGTATCCACTTGCTCCAGTTTTCCCTTGGGAAGTCCAGTAGAAATCTGCTGCATGATCTTCAAGGCCACATGGTGCAAGTGGCCCAATCTTCTACGCCATAGCTTGCCAACATCTTGGCTCTGCACCAACTCTGCTTTGGAACTCCATGCAGCATAATCATCTACCTCCAGCTTGCAGAGACTCTTAACTCGAATCTCAATCCTCTTGGTCTATCCAGTGTCGATATGCCTCAGGAATGCCTTTCATTTACTAAATACTACATCATAGCCTTTCATTTACTAAATACAACATCATAGCCTTTGTCTTCCATAATAGCAATGGACATAAGATTCTTCTTCAGGCCAGGCACATACTTTACATCAGTCAGGGTGAGAGGAGCTCCATGCTCCCTCTGAAACACAACCGTACCTTCACCTAAAACACGGTACTTTCCATCATCGCCCATCTCGATGTGCATCTAGAAGTCCTTCTCCTCCAAGATACTAAAAAGATTCTTGTCGCTGGTCATGTGGAATGAAGCTCCACTATCAAGGTACCAAACACACCCCACCATCGATGAAACCATACATGCCATGAGGGTGAAATCTAATTCGAATTGTGAGGCCAGTGCCTCACCATCTGATCCCTTCGAGGATCCCTTGGATTTATTCTGTGGACAATTCGTAGCATAATGGCCCACCTCATGACAATGAAAGCATCTCACTTTTGATTTGTCAATCTTCTTCCCACCACGCGAAGAACTGGATTTGGAATGGGATGCCTTCCCTTTTCCTTTCATCACCTTACTCGCTAAGGCTAGATTTTCTTCATCATCTTTCTTTGATGAAGATCCATCTCTGGTGCTTCTTCTTATCTCCTCCTGCATCAGATCCGACCAAGGTCGTTCCCAATTTGGCAGTTTCTCTCTTCCATTTATGAGTCTTGGTAGTTATGCTAGCTCTTAGGAAGACCAACGAGAGCAAGACTCACCATGCCATCATCGACTTTCGTGATCCCTACACTTCCAAGCTCATCCCTACAGGTGGTGAGCTTGTTCGGATATGTAGAGATCATGTCGCCCTTTTCACACTTGATTTTTTGAAGCTTTTTTTCAGTGCCAGCTTCCTTTGATTGCTGTTGTTCTGATATAGATCCTTCAATGTTTTCCACATTGAAAATAGTGTCTCCTTCCCATGGAGACTCGAGTGCATGGTCTCGAACTCCCTCCAGAAGGATTCTCCTTGCTCTAGCCACACATTTCTTCCATTCTGCCAATTCTTAGGCATTAACAGCTACTAGCTTGGGGACTTCTTGATCAATGAAGTACTTCAAACCATTGTCCTCTAATACTGCTTCCATGCGATCCTTCCAGGCTATATAATTTGAGCTACCATCAAGGGCATACTCGAGTCTCAAACTGTTGAACGCCATTGGTGAAATTTGAGATGTGATAAGAATTCAAATTCTATAATCAGGAACTTCAAACTTTGAACTTCTCCCTTCTTTGTATACTGTTCTCCATTTTGATCACCTTTGCTCCGATAACATGTAGAATTTCCCATTGTAGATCACCTGATAATGCAATATACTAAAGCAAAATACTTGATCTACTTCTACAAACAAACTTGCAGAATCTTAATCGATGTTAAGCAAAATCAAATAGAACACATATAACAGAGAATGAGAAATCAATCAAACATGAACATAGAAGAATACTCTGGGGAAAGCCTTAGCTAAAAACTTCGATCTCTGTATTATCATACAAGTGGAAATATGTTCGGAATACACAAAGCTTTAGCTCACAAGCTATCCAACTCTCAGCACAATCCCTCAATGTTGCTCATAGACTGAATAGACACAACATATGCCTTCCTCCAATCCTCCAAGCCTCCTATTTCCTTGTGCAGTTTCTCCTGGGTCCTCTAGATGCCACCTGTGTGAATTCCTCTCTCACACAACTCACCAAACTCAGAAGTAACTATGCAATCTACAATGAATGAATTCCTTCTGCATTCAAGAGATATCCTTAATGGAATATTCTTGCAACTGATAGTACATTTTCCCATCATCTGATCTCAATTGGGTCTCTAACTGAAACAACATGCATGAGTTATTTATGAGAGAATATTCAGTTATATGAAGTGCAATAGTTACATGCATGCATGCATTAACTAACTGAACTCACAATCATTTCAACAAACCGTTGGAACTAATCTAACTTGACTTAACTCAGTTAACTGAGGTAACTAATTACAACTCAAAGTGCAACTCATCCTGATCTCCTTAATCAAGGGATAACTTCCTCAATCAAAGGGGAAACTATTGCATGTCTTCACATAGACTTCATGTCTGATTTTCTCCAAGTAATTAACTCAAGATGAATTAATTAATTATTTTTCAAACAACTGCTAAAATCAAATTCGAATTTTAATTCTCAATTTTAGTTCAGGGACTAACTAAAATTGGAATGTATCCTGAAATGTTATTTATAATAGTGCTATTTTTAGAAATTTTATTTTTAGCATTTCTTGTTGCTATTTTCAACATTTTTCCAATGCAGCTCTAGGGACTAATAACTCAACCCACCAAGGGCTCTAGATCGTTTGTCCAAACCTAGGATCTAGGTTTAGTAACTCAACCCAAGTTGTTCCACGACTTCCAAAGTATTTGTTCCAACCCACGACGATAAAGAATTATGAGCACCAATCATAAAACAATCAAGTGGAAAAACCCACAACACCATGGTTATCTAAGAAATGGCAAGGCAAGGCTAAAACCACTATTAATACAGGCAAGTCTCCATGTCAATGATAACACATAACCAGAAAATTGCATGCATATATCATGCATCCATAAATCAGCGAGGAAATCACACATGCAACCTATTACCTGCAAAGGAGTCCAGCTGTAGTTGTTGATCCACATGTTCCCTTGCACTTTCTTACTTTCCTTTGCCTTATTTATCCAAATCCATGTATGCAAAAGTGCTCCAAGAATGCTCCAAGAATATTCTAAGGGTGTAAGATTATGAGAGAGTGAGAGAATAGAAGAGAGCTCCAAAACTGAACTGACTAAAGACTAACTAGCCAAAATTTGTGAACTGGTCCTCAGAATCCTTTTTATCATTAAGGCCTCTATTTTCTTCATTTTCCTTCATTTTTCCTTCAGTTTCCTCCTCATGCGAATTTGTGACTCTTCACTTCCCTTTTCTCCCATTTTCCTTTATTTCATAAATAAAATACCAATTATTGCCACTTTGTCTTCGCCAATTTCCATATCCATTTATTAATAACCAGTGATACCAATCACTATGTTTTTGCCCAACATTTAGCTTGGAATATGTGTCCCATGACCTTGGTCTTTTATTTATTTATTTACATAGGAAATCAACTAGGGGTTGTTATAAACCCCTCCCCTTAGGGGAACATTATCCTTAGTGTTCAATGACACTTATGAACCAACAAATCACATGTTGCCCATAGATCTTTATAACACAACTCGATGCATCATTTACATCATATTATATTTTCAAGACCATGTTCGTCATACCATGAACACCATACCGCTTATGAGAGCTTTATAACATAACTCGATGCGGTATTTACACACATATGCATATATATAGACATAACCAAACACAACATCAAACACATATACCAAATACATATGATCAACTAGCATATAGAGAAGGATACATAGCCCACATGTTATAATCTATCTCCCATGTAGCTTCGTTGGGCCAAAAGTGCTTCCACTACGCTTTAACTTGCTTGATTGCTCAATTCCAGAGCATGAGCATATTTCGCTGCAAAATGCACTAAGGTTTTAGCTGGAATTCTCCTTCTAGTTCCACCAGCAATACAAACCAGGCAATCACATCATCAACATCTTTCACGTATCTTTTAAGCAATGAAACATGGAAAACATCATGGACTTTCATTGTCGAAGGCAGTGCAAGTCGATAGGCCACTTGTTCAATTCTCTCAAGGATATTGAAATGCTCGCAATACTGAGGTGTCATCTTAGCACATGATCCAATCCTCAAGGAGATCCTCTTGGGCTTGATGCACAAGTACACATGCTCCCCAACATGAAACTGCTTAAATACTCTATGTTGATTTGCATAACTCTTTTGCATGTCCTGTGTTGCCTTTAGATTCTTCTTGATAACTTTCATTTACTGCTCCATCTCTGCTAACATGTCTGGTCCAATCAGTACCCTATTCACTGGATTAATCCAATTGATGGGAGTATTACTACTTCGCCCATAAAGTGCCTCAAACAGACTCATCTTCAAGGACTCCTGATACCCATTATTATATGCAAACTCTACATGTGGAAGATACTCTTCCCACTTCCACTGTTGATGCATGACATACATTCTCAACATGTCATCGAGCATCTTGTCTATGGATGATAATCTATACTAAAATCTAACTCTGTCCCCAAACTTGCAAACAACTCTTTCCAAAATCTGGAAGTGAACTTGGCATCTATGTCTGATGCAATATTCTTAGGAATACCATACAACCTCACTATCTCCTTGATGAAATATGAGCTATGTCACTAGCTGAGTTCGTAGACTTTACTATAATGAAATGAGCCACCTTAGTCAACCTATCAACCACAACCATAATACAATCATGTTGCTTCGATGTCCTCAACAAACCTATAATGAATTCCATGGAAATGGCCTCCCATTACCACTCCGGAATCAGAATCAGTTGCAATAAACCACTTGGATGCTTACACTCTACTTTTACCTGCTGACAATCCAAGCATTTCACAACATATTCAGCCACCTCTTTCTTCAATTTCGACGAGTGATAGAACTTCTTAACTGTGGTCAGTGTCTTTTGATATCCCAGGTGACCTGTATATGGCTTGACATGAAATTCCCTCAAGATAAGCTTCTTGAGTTCAATGTTGTCTGGACATAGATCCTATCCCTAAATATCACCAAACCATCAGTTGTGAGATGATAATCCACATCCTGATCACATGTACCCCATTGTTGTAACCTGTGCTTAAGTTGTTGGTAGCTGTCATCCTGTTGTCATGCCTGCAAGATCTGATTCTGCAATTCTGTCCCATAAAAACTCATTGTTGCAATGTGGTTTTACATGTACTTTTCTACTAAGAGCATTTGCAACCTTATTCTCCTTACCCTTATTGTACTTGATCTTGAAGTCAAGCTCACTAAGCATAGCTAACCACCTAGCTTGTCTGGAATTTAGATTAGGTTGTTTAAACAAGTACTTCAACCCACTATAATCACTCATAAAAATGAACCTCCTTATAAGAAGATAGGAAGTTTTTAATCCCATGAATGATTTGACCCCATCAACATTCCTAGGTGTTTCCCACTCCATGATAGCTCTAATATTTTCTGAGTCCACTATAATACCTTCCTTGGAAACCACATGCCCCAAGTAATGAAATCTTATCTAGAAGTAACTTCACTTACTAAGCTTAGCATACAACTCATGCTTTCTTAGCAATCTCAACATTGTTGCTAGATGTTTTGCATGTTCTTCCTCATTTTTAGAATATATCAATATGTCATCGATGAATACTATCACAAACTTGTCTAGATAGGGATGCAACACATTATTCATCAAACACATGAAATTAGTTGGAGCATTAGTCAAACCAAAAGGAACCACAACAAACTCATAATTCACATACCTAGTCTAGAAAGTAGTTTTGTAGATTTCATCTTCTTTGATGCGTACTTGATGATACCATGATCTCAAATCAATCTTCAAGAACACTTCTGATCCCTTCAATTGATCAAACAAGTTGTCTATTTGTGGAAAAGGATACTTGTTCTTAATCGTCACCTTGTTCAACTACTTGTAATCAATACAAAACTTGAGAGTACCATCCTTCTTCTTCACAAACAATATTTGTGTACCCCAAGGTGACACACTTTGCCTAATGTATTCCTTATCAAGCATTTCCTTAAGCTGCAACTTCAATTCTACCAACTCTGGTGTGCTCATCCTATATGGTGTCGTTGATGTTGGTGTTTCTCTTGGCACCAACTCAATAGAAAATTCCACTTCCCTATGAGGTGGTAACTCTAAGGTCTCTACTGGAAATACATCTTGAAATTGCTGTAAAACTGGATACCTCTTCAAGACTTCAGCGTCCTCACATCCTTCCCTTTGTCACTCGAAATATGAATTGTAAACAATACACACCCTTTCTTGCTACTGTGCTTTTCCTGCATGGATGTAATCATTTTCACTGACATAGGATTCTTCTTACCCTGTAAAATTATCTTCTCTCCATCATCATCCAAGCACTCAATAGCCTTCTCGTAGTAGTCTACATCAATCTTGTGAATGTACAACCAATCCATACCTAACAACATTTTGTATGATCCCAACGGGACTATATTTAGATGCGTTGATGTAGCCATATCATTCAACTCAAATGCACAAGATCTCACCCAAAGATGAACTCTTTTCTTAGTACATGTAGCCAACTACACCAACCAAGACTCTGCATGCACTTATTTATTCAAGCAATGCTTATCCAATAGGTCGGCACTGATATCACTATAGTTAGATCTAGGGTCAATCAAAATAGAAACAACTTGATAACAAATCTTGCCTTCTATCTCGATAATAGATGCCAGATGATAAGTAATCTGGTTTAGAATATTATATTAATGTGCTAATATCCTCCTCAGATTTGAAACAAAATGCTTTCATTGTGCTTAAGGATTCATGATTTTTTGCAAGTGAAATGATGAGTTTTTATGTTAATTTTATGAGCAATTTAACATAAATAAGAGACTAAACAACAACATAAACATGTATAAAACATCATCAAAAACACATTACAACAGGAACATGATAAAGGAGTTCACCCCCCCGGGCTACATCTCCTTGGTCCAACTTCCAATGGCTTGGGCCTCTCTATTATGCTTAAAAGTATAAAAAGATGCGTTTACAATGCTCAAATGCTTTTGAAACCTGCTCCAATGAGTCCAAAATGCCCCAAAAAATGGCTATCTAGCCTCTTTTTGCATCCCATTTGGTAAAAAACTGAATAATTTATGACCTCTCCTAGTTTTCTCAATTTTCGCTCCACAAATTGCACCATTTTCCGGCATGATCCTACAATTTCACTCCAAAAAGCACTAACTGGGCAAAAATTTCGTCGCACGGCGGCCATAAGATTTCGGCACCAACAACTCCATCGTGAACCTGCGGGTCTTATGGTTTGTGAATGCAGCATGGACGATATGCGATTGCGATAAACGGTGGACCTAATGGACTATCAACTGCAGTATAACTTGTATCGCATCCAGAATATATTGCAATCGGCAGAGCCAGGGTATACATATAACAGGACTTGCACTTTGTGATATGCAGTTGCAATATTGTAATCAGAGCTTGATCCTGTCATGGACAATTCTATAGTACTTCCCTTTTGTGATGTGTGATTGCAATTATTGCATCGCAACCCCGAATTGCTTTGGGGTTGACTCTTTAATGCCTTCCTGGTTGCGATGTATGATTGCGATTATCACATCACACCCTGGCTTGCTTTGGGGCCGATTATTTTACTTCAACCCACCTTCGATATGTGATTTGTGAAATGCAGGGCCAATGACGACCTGTCACTTGGTGCTTCCCCATTCGATGAAGAGTCCAAACACGTCATCTTCTCCTGCCATTTGTCCAATTCAAACCTGAACTTTGACTTGCTCTAACATCTTCATATGAGCTCAGATTTGAGTGTCGTTCATACCATTGGAATCAGGATAATGAGCACTTCAATCTGAAGCTAATTTTATTGAGATTATGCCACTTTGAGTTTGAGCCAAATTTTGAGCACCTGATCACTCCTCCCCACTGGAATCCTTTTGGACCCTAAAATATTTCTTTCAATTGTCCAACAGGTGAGGGTACAATTCCCTGACCTTTCCAACCTCTATCCATTTGGCTTTTAAAGTAATTGTACACTTGAGCCACACTTGAAGATAATTGGTACTTCCCTTTTTTGATGTCCTTGTTCTTCTTTCAACTATAGTGTCTTGTTGAAAGCTCATCAAGAAATTCTAGAGAAAAGTCTTCAATAGATGGAATTTGAATTTTCTCTCCTTGATCTTCAATCAAAGGAGGCTCATACAACCTTAAATTCTCAACATTAACAACATCATAAATTTGAATATATGAAGGCAAATCCAACCTGAAAGCATTGTTACCAATCTTTTCCAAAATTCTAAATGGACCATAACTAATTGGTTTTAGCTTTTTACCTTCTCCTTGGAGCCTCTCTTTGTTAATGTGAAGCCAAACTTCATCACCAACTTGGAACTTTTGATCTTGATGATGCTTGTCATGCCCTGGCATTTCTCAAGTTGTTATTGAACCTTTTGGTGTACTAATTGGATTTGTTCAATGAACTTTCTTGCTTTGTTTATGTCACTATGACCTTCAATAGCAACATATTTTCCAAAAATTAAATCCAAAGGAGATTTAGGAAAGTATCCCAAGCATGCCTCAAATGGAAAAGTTTGAGTTGAAGAGTGTTTGACTTGGTTGTAAGCATGTCGAATACAATGCAAATGTTCCTCCCACAACTTAGGATGCTTGCTGCAATACCCACGAACAAGATGTATCATTGTTTTATTCACGACTTCTATTTGACCATCTGTTTGTTGATGAAAAGTTGTACTCTTTTTCAATTTGGTGTCCATGAATCCCCACAAGCTTGACCAAAAATTCCCAACAAGGCAAGAATCTCGATCACTAATGATGGATGTGGGAAATCCAAAATGGACCCAAACATTTTGAAAGAATAACTGAGCAGTTTGTTCAGCTGTAACTTGCTTTTCACATGGCATAAAAATACACTTTTTGTTGAACCTATCCACAACTACATATAAATAACCATGATCTATTTTTGATAATGGAAGGCATCCTACAAAATCCATATAAACACTCTCCCATGCTCGTGAAGGAACCAGAAGTGGTGTGTACAATCCTAACTTCCTATTGCTAGGCTCACTGATTGCACATAATGAACATCCTTTAATAAAACTAGACACACTTTGAAGCATATGAAGCCAATAACAATACGTCTGTAGATGTTCCATCATCTTACTTACACCGAAATGACCATCAATAAGAGAAGTATGTGCCTCTCTTATGATGTTAACTCTTTCTCCCTGTGGAATACAAAGCTTACCAAGATGGTACAACAAGATATCATGCAAATGATAATCCAATTCCTCTACTTGGTTACCTTGACTCAAGCTTGCATAAACATTTTGAAAGTCATTATCTAATGCATATTGCTCAATATAAATTTCATGTAAAACATAATTATGCTTCAGTAAATTAGCGGCACTAACAATAGGCCTAGAAAGCATATCAACAACTTTATTGTAGATACCTTTATTATACATGATTACCAAGTGGAATTGTTGAAGAAAACCCATCCATCGGAAGTTCCTTGGTTGCTGCAATTTTGATTGTGATTGCAAGTATTGTAATGGTTGATGATCAGTGTGAATGACGGTTTCCTCACCCATCAAGTAGCATTTCCATTTCTTCACACTTTGCACCAATTCATACAATTCCTTGTCATATGTAGGATGGTTAATCACTGTACCATTAAACTTTTCCTAATGAAAATAGATAGGCTTACCATGTTGCATGAGGATTGCACCCATAGCGTAGTCACTAGCATCAGTCTGAATCTCAAATGACTATCTCAAGTCTGGAAGTGCAAGTACTAGAGTTGTACTGATATTTTCCTTTAATGCATCAAAGGCCTTTTGTTATTTGCCTCCCCACTAAAAAACCTTTTTTCGTACTTGTCAATACATGCAAAGGAGCGACTATAAGAGAAAAATTGGCAATGAATTTCCTACAATATTGGGTTTCTCCCAAAAAAAATTCTTACCTTAGTAACTGTCTTGGGCCTTGGCCAATACACAATGACATCAACCTTGGAGGGATCTATTTTCAACTCACCTCCTCCAACAATATGACTCAAGTAAACTAAAGAAGTTTTTCCAAACTTACACTTTGACATCTTAAGATACAACTCTTCTTTTTTCAAGACGTCAAGTACTTTTCTTACATGCATGACATGTTCATCATGATATTTATTGAAAAATTAAGATGTTATCTAAGTATACTATGACAAACTTATCAATAAATTTCCTCAACACATCATTCATCACATGCATGAATGTAGCGGGAGCGTTACATAAACCAAACGACATAACTAGCCATTCAAACAAACCTTGTTTTGTTTTGAATGTTGTCTTCCAAATGTCTCCTTCAACTGTTCTAATTTGATGGTAGCCACTTCTTGATTCTAGCTTAGTGAAATACTTTGCATATTTCAATTGATCAAGTAAATAATATATTCTAGGCAGTGGGTAACGATTCTTTACCATAATTTTGTTCAATGTATGAAAGTCCACACACATGTGCCATGTTCCATCCTTCTTTGGCATTAAGACAATAGGTGAACCACAAGGCAAAGGAAGATGGCCTGATGATTCCTTTATTCAACAACTCTTTAATTTGCTTCTTAATTTCCGTGCTTTCCATCACTGACATCCTGTACATGCCAATGTTAGGAAGAGGACAATCTTTCTGCAACTGTATCTCATGTTGGATTCCTCTATTAGGAGGTAATCCCTTTGGTTCCTGAAACATCTCATCATATTGGTTAACTACGTTAACCAATTCAGATTTTAAATTTGAATCACAACCTTTAAAAGATTCATTATGAACATCATTCTTGGGTTTGATCATTAGAAGCACAAACTTCTTGCTTGAATTCACTAGTCTTTTTATTTGCCTTGCATTAACAAGTGAAAGATTTATTTTCTTGCTATGAACTCTCACAATATATTATACTCCATGTTTGAATAAACGATATTTGTTTTCATGTCTATGGAAGATATCTTTTCTATCATAAAGGTACGGGTTGCCCAAAACTATGCCACATATATCTAATGGCACAACATCAAGCTCCACTTCATCTATGAAATTTGCATTAATGGCAAATTTCAGTTTACACTTTCTAGTAACCTGGAATTGTGCATTGTCACACACCCATCCAAGTGGATATGATTTATGATGAGGAATGGTTTCCAAGTTTAAAATTTTGACAATGTTTTCAGAGATAAGATTGGCTTGAGAGCCACTATCGAAAAACGTATCAATCTTGTTGTGTTTTGAGATCACCCTTATGTGAAAAAGTTATATTCTCCTCTTTTCATTTGGAGTTTCATTTTGTGAGTTTGAAGAACTAGTGTTGGCAATGGATTCTTTTCCTTTTAACCCCATGGTTTTGATTTGAGTTTCATCGACCGAATTGGATCCCAAATCCTATTGAGTGGTTGCAATTGTCTTTTGTTTTCCCTTGTTGTTGTTTCTTTTTGGCCTCATTTCAGGATGAAGCTTCCAACAATGAGCTTCATCATGACCCTCTCTCGAATAATGTTTGCATGTAACTTTCTCTCCTCCTTTTTTGATAGATGCATTTTTCTTTGCCTTCCCTTTGAAATCATTTTCCTTTCATTTACTCTTAAATGGTTTTTTACTAACTTCTTCTGGGGTGTTTTTCCCTCTTGCCTCAAGATGAGTGGCTTGCACATGCACATCATCTAGATTATTGGGATTAAACATTAAGATAGTATGCTTAACGTAATTGTGTAAACCCCATATGTACTTCAGCAATGTGTCTTGTGATTGCAAATCTACACCTAACATCAAAGACCTTTTTCTGAATTTTTGGGTGTAATCTTGCACATTTTGACCTTTAATCTATCTAAAGTTCTGCTAATTCATGTTGGCTTTTTGCATATAATCTTGAGGGTAGAATTGTCTTTTGATTGCAACAATGAAATCATTCTAAGAAATTGATATCTTACTGTGTTTTTTAATCTCCTCTTGGGTCTTTGATTCCCACCATACTAGTGTTGCACCCTCCATTCTCAAGGAAGCTAATTGAATCTTTATGTCATCCTCTTGAAGTTTTTGAATCCTGGAATAGACCTCCAACTGATGAATCCAATTATCAAGCTTCTTTACATTCACTTCACCATTATACATGGGCAGCTCAAATTTAACACCAAGTTCTAAAAAAGGTGATTTATCAGTTCCTTTTGAAGTATGATGATGAGTATGAGTAAGGGTTGTGTTAGTGGAAGAGGGTGAAGATGCTTGTGAAGAAAAAGATGAAAGAGATTTTGGAGAGTGTGGAGGTTTGTCTCCATTTCCATTACCTCCTTTTGAAGAGCCTTCTCCTTTGGGAGGTTTGGAATTTTCACCTTGCAACCTGGTATTCCTCTCTTCATAGAGGACATTTTCCATTTTTGTCGTATCAAAGAAAGCCTTTATGAGGGTGTTCTCATATTCTGTCATGTTTGTAAGTTCTCCTTCATGAGACATGATACCTGGAGTCTCAACTACAACTCGAGGCTGAACTAGTGTTGGAGATTGTGGAAACCTTTCTCTCCTTCCCCTTGACCCAACTTTAGGGCTTCCAACCAACTTCCCTTCTCCTCTTTTGAGTTTTAACCTTGTAAGCATGACATAAAATTGCAAACAGTTAAATCCTTCTTTCACAAAGAAAACCTGGCTTTGATACCAAAATGACATGATTTAAAATATTAGATTGTTGTGCTAAGATCCTCCTCAGATTAGAAACAAAATGCTTTCATTGTGCTTAAGGGTTCATGAATTTTTGCAAGTGAAATGAGTTTTTATGTTAATTTTATGAGCAATTTAACATAAATAAGAGACTGAACAATAGCATAAACATGTACAAAACATCATTAAAATCACATTACAACAGAAACATGATAAAGGAGTTCACCCCTCCTGGGCTATGTCTACTTGGTCCAACTTCCAATGGCTTGGGCCTCTTTATTATTCTCAAAAGTGCAAAAATATGTGTTTACAATGCTCAAATACTTTTGAAACCTGCTCCAATGAGTCCAAAATGTCCAAAAAATGGCTATCTAGCCCCTTTTTGCATCCCATTTGGTAAAAAACTGAAGAAGTTATGACCTCTTCTAGTTTTCCCAATATTCGCTCCACAAATTGCACCATTTCTGGCATGATCCTAAAATTTCGCTCCAAAAAATGCTAACTGGGTGAAAATTTCACTGTGCGGTGGCCATAAGCTATCGACACTGAAAACTCCATCGCAAATCACAATCGGCAAGAGCCAGTATGCCTTATGGTTTGTGAATGCGATGTGGACGATATGCGATTGCGATAAGCGACAAACCCGACGGACTATCAACTGCAGTATAACAGTATAACTTGTATCACATCCGGAATATATTGCAATCAGTGGAGCCAGGGTAATACATATAATGAGCTTGCATTATGTGATATGCGATTGCGATATCACAATTGCAACCTGATCTTATTGGGGCTCATTTCTAGTACTTCCCTTCTATGATGTGCTATTGCGATTATCACATCACAACCTTGACTTTCTCTAGGGCTGACTCTCTAATGCCTTCCCGGTTGCGATGTGTGATTGTGATTATCGCATCGCACCCAGGCTTGCTTCGGGGCTGATTCTTTAACGTCGACCCGCCTCCGATATGATATTTGTGAAATGCAGGGCCAATGGTGGCCTGCCACTTGGCGCTTCCCCATTCGCTAAAGAGTCCTACCACGTAATCTTCTCTTGCCATTTGTCCAAGTCAAACATGAACTTTGACTTGCTCTAACTTCTTCATATGAGCTCAAATTCGAGTGTCGTTTGCACTGTTGGAATCAGGATGACGAGAACTTCGATATGAAGCTAATTTTATCAAGATTCTACCACTTTGAGTTTGAGCCTAATTTTGAGCATCTAATCAATAAACATTCCCATTATCCAATGATGCATAAATCCAAGGAATACTCTTTCCAATATCCCCAATTTTCTATGCCTCCCGAGCATTTAGATATGTGTTTAGCCACCCTAATTTTGTGGACAATCTCCCCTTTGACGATCCTTGCCACAAGTCAAACACTATAAAGGCTTCCTGTCATCACCCTTGTTCTTCTCCTTATATTGAAATTCTTGTCCTCTATCAGCTACATTGAACTTCTTATGTGGCATTACATTCTCCTTGTCACCTGTATCCTAAGGTTTCCCTCTCTTCTTAGCCCACTTTATTTATTCTTCTCATTACCTTTCTAATCCTACTTAGACTCAGTCTTGCACTTTGATTTCCCATAACAGTGCTTCAATTTTCCGATGGCTTCCTCTAGCGATCTAGAGTCATAAAACTCAATTATGTCTTTGAATAATTTCGGTAAGCCACTGATGAATCTTTGAATATTTTCTTTCTCCTCCTTAAGATAAGGCACATATCTCAACAACTCCAATAATCTACTAGTATAATCCTCATCGATCATAGATCCCATCTTCAACTCATGTAAATCCTTTGTATTTTCATCATAGTATCTTTCAGATACATACTTCTTCATGAAAATTCTCTCAAACTCACTCCAAGTCAGTTGAGTCTTCTCAAATGCCTCTGACTGAAAGTATTTTCATCATAGTATCTTTCACATCTTCCCACCAATGTTTGGTTTCCCTTTAAGACTGAAAGTAGGTATCCTGGCTTTCATATTTTCTAAATAATCATGCAGTTTGAAAAACTTATTCATCCCATGCAACCAAGATTCATCATCTTATGACTTCTTCATTTCCCCATAAAATGTAGGACACTTTGATTTCTTGAACTCCTATGGAAAGTACTACTTCTCGCTCCTCCTATATGGATGTTGGTGGTGATGATGATGATGCCTCTCTAAACCAAAACTAGAATAGAACCCATGGTCATTACCCCTTCTGTTAGGTGTATCCAAGAACGTACCATCTTGGACTATGTAATTCTTATGAAAATTGTATCCTAATTGAGACCTACTGCCATTGCCCCATTGTTCCTTTCCTCTTGTCCATGACTAGTCCTAAGCAGTCCTTGTCTCTACAAATGTAATATACTCTGAAGGATGACTACATTAAATTCTGCTTTCTTTTCCTGTGCTTGGGCAAGTCTTTCCGGTGACTGAATGGTCATGTCATTATCTTCCTTATAACTTTTGATATTTTCTTTCAAACTTCTCAATATGCCTACTACGTCGGGGGAGTACGCAACGCCATGTTGTTCATTTGATCTGCAAGGAGAATCACATGAACTATAGTCCACCATTCTGTTAGTCATCTTAATCTTCTTCTTCCTTCAAACATACCATGTTAGATAAACCAAATATAAACATGATCAAATGTACTCAATGAAGTTCAGGGGAGGCTATCTTGTTTGCACAATCAATCTGGATTAGCACAACATATGTATATATAATGAAATCAACATATCAGTCATCTCAACATCAACATCATACTATCGTCGTAACGTACCAACACCATCACGACAACACAAAACCACAACAATTACCATCACAATGCATGCATAACAAACACATAGACAACTAACATGCATAGATAGGAAACACATTCTTCCCACCCTGTCCAAGTGTTGAACCTAGGAGCTCTGATACCACCCTGTAACATGCCACCCCACATTTACCTAAGTTCACTGGTCTGCCAAGGTAAACATGAGATGAAGAGTTACTATGATATGACCCGACCTCCCAACTCCAATTAAGGAAGTGGGGCCTATAAACTAACCACAAACTAACAACTCACAACATCCCTTAAGGATACAAGAAACTCAGGGGCCAAAGGACCACCCCAAGTGACCAAGCATTGAGTTGGGGCTGCATTTATCACAGCTTAACCCCCAACTATGTGCATGACAAGGCTTGGGTGTGGTTGAAGGCCTCTAACTGTACACACAATAATGATTGAGTGCGGTTTACCCAAATTGTCTAGTTTAGAGGGTGTGGTCCCAAGATTTGAGCCACAATTTTAGGTCAAACTCCATACCACTACCCAGAAATGCCTGACACTTCTCAAAATCATTAATGACATAATAATAAGGCTACACATTAAAAGTTGAAGGTAGAACTTGAACTAGATTTCCTAGAACGTAACAAACATTTTGCCAAACACATGGAAAACATGTAGACTACAGGTCATGAATGCATATCTGATCATTTAGGTTTGAGATTCATCTAAGAATCATCGAGAAGACCCTATGCTCTCTCCACATAGCTGAAACAACATTTACTAGTCCATACATTCATTAACTGATCAATAAATAAATAATTTATGACAAGAGCCATAAATGATACACATCATATAACCAACATATAAACCATGGAAGAAAAAACCTAAGATTACCAAAATAATCAACACATGTACTCATAGATCAAAATAAGGAACTGTATCATATTAACATAGAAAAATAACAACCAAGTCAAGGACTTCCACCTACCACCCGACCATAAATTGGGCTGAACTAAATCTCTCTTTCAATCAATCACCCCCGCATCATATTCCAAGAATGAATGTGGGATCTCATGGAATAAACTAAGACAAACCAAACTATGGATTCTAGAGGCCAAACCACCTCAACCCTCAACCACTGATTCCATCTAATGGTCAGACATCACTAACACCAACCAGATCGGTCTCTACCCAAGTTGTCAAGGGCTCCAGGAAATAGGAACTCAACCCACAACCTTCTAGGGTTCCAAAGTGTTTGTCCAACCTAGCTCCAGGGACTAGTAACTCAACCCACCAAGGGCTCCAGAGTGTTTATCCCAACCTAGGCTGCAGGACTAGTAACTCAACCCAAGCTATTATAGGGCTTCCAGAGTGTTTGCTCCAACCCCAGCCATAAGAAATTATGAACACCAATCATAAAACAATCAAGTGGAAAAATCCACAACACCATGGCAATCTAGGAAATGGAAAGGCAAGGCTAAAACCATTTTCAATCTAGGCAAGTCTCCATGCCAATGACAACACATAACCAACAAATCACATGCATATACCATGCATCCATAAATCAGCAAGGAAATCACACATGCAACTTGTAACCTGCAAAGAAATCTAGTTGTAGTTATTGATCTACTTGTTCCATTGCTCTTTTCTGCTTTCATTTTCCTTATTTCTCAAAATCCAATGTATGCCAAAGTGATCCAAGAATAATTTAAGGGTGCAAGAGTATGACAAAGTGAGAAAATAGAAGAGAGCTCCAAAATTGAACTAACTAAAGACTAACAAGCTAAAAGTTGTGAATTGACCCTCAAAATAATTTTATCATTAAGGCATCTATTTTCTTCATTTATCCTTCAATTTACTCCTCATGCAAATATGTGACTCTTCACCTCCCTTTTCTCCTATTTTCCTTTATTTTGTAAATAAAATATCAATTAATGGCACTTTGCCTTTGTCAATTTCTATAGCCATTTATTAGTCACCAGTGATACCCATCAAAACATTTTTTCCTAACATTCATCTTGGAGTATGTGTCCCATGACCTTGGTCTTATTTTATTTTTTATTTACAGATAAAATCAACCAGGGGTTGTTACATGTGGATTTCCCTCGTCCATTTTGTCTTGTTCCCCCTAGTTTAGTCCTCTTTATGGGATAATAATTTGAGTGGGTCAACAACATTAGTTTCAAGGGAATATCAAGATTGCTCTTTATGAATTGCAAAGTTTGGGTTCCTTTTAAGCCTCCCTTATTTTGGCAATAACAAGAGCATTTTAGGATGGATTATAAGGAAGTCCAAGAAATTCAAAGAGTGATTTACGAAGATGAGGGATTTATTAATAATAAAATAACTTCAATTTTCTTAGTGCCAACTAAAGTTATGATTGGTCATGGACACATTACTTCAACAAAAGAGATAAATTTACTTTTTTGGAAGTAGGGTGTTTCATGCTAGAGAACATGGTCTATAATATCAGTAAAGGCTCCCACTTAGCTACCTCCAACTGTAAAATATTAAGGAACATAGACTAAGAATGTCTCAGTGAAGAACCTATACATCAAACGATGGAGGACATGGACCTGCATATTCAAGAATCCAATCTTACCAACATTGAACAAGATGAAGCCAACAACAAACATGCTTTTCACTAGCTTAATTATGTTATGTAAAATAACACTTTTCTCAAGAGTCTTTTTTAGAGTATACATATAGAAAAATTGATCTCCTAAACATCATTAGGTTAGTGGAGTACTTAATTTTTCCACTTAATAATATTTTTTAGCATAAATATAAAAGCCACTTTAGATTACATAAGCTCATTATGCTTGTTAGAAGCTTTCCAACAATTATATTCGTGCTCAATTTTAAGCTCTGAGTAGGAAGTTTGGCCTCTAGAATTTTTCAGGCACCTTTCCCCAAGGCATCAAAACTACCCTAAGTTGTCACCATGTGGCTTTTCCACATCACCATATGTATGTTTCTAGCATATGTACAATAGATATGTCACTTCTTATACCATGCCATGTCATCTTCCTTACATGACATATCCCATTGCGGATCTTGCCAATGGACCCTAGAATGATAGCTTATGTATGGATTTTCTAGATTTCACATTTTTTGAGACAAATTTCCTCTGTTTGGTGTATGGCACCAAAATCATATTCCTACAAAACAGCTTATCGTACTTTAAAAATACTCTTCTCACAATGTATGATAGTTCCAAATTTGATCTCATGTGACATAGCACATCTCCAAATTTCATCCCCTCGTGATAAAGGGATTTATGTCCCCTTTATCACATCACAAAAATATTTATTTTCTTGCAATAAAGGAAGCTCTTCCTCTTTTATTGCATTGCAAGAAACTTTACATCCTTGCCACATAGCACCATGATCCTATCTTTCTCATGACGTATTGCATCTTACATCACCCTAAAGATCTTTCTTCTGCAATAAAGGGACTCTCTGCCACCATATTGCATAGCTAGAAGATCTTATTCTTATGATAAAGGGACTCTCTTCATCTTATTGAATCTTCAAAGAAATATCTTATGTGATAAAGGGACCCACTCCCTCCTTACTACACCATAATGATCTTCTCTTTGTGATGTATCACAACAATCATTCCCTTTTCAAAATATAATGCATCTCTAAAAACTTTCCTTCATCACAATGAAAATCATTTCTCTTGTATAATAACATTAAGATATTCTTTATCACATCCAAAACTTTATATTCGTGTGATAAAGTAAATCTTCTTTCCTTCATTAATTATCACACCACACTCTTTTCTTTTGTGCAACATACCACACTAGGAAATTATTTTTTTACATAATAAAGGGGATCTTCCTTCCTTCGTTATCATGTCATAATATTTTCTTTTGTGCAACATATATAACAACAAAATTATCTTAGAAACTTCAACTCTAGCAGTTTATTTTGCAACATTGAATATTGTAGAAACCCTAGGTCTTGCAGGTGTGGGAAAATATGGTTATTTCTTCCCTCTTATTCCTTCGCTTGAATTAGTTCTTCCTTCTTGGGAACTCAACTTGCTAGGTAGACCTTTTTGTGCCCTTTTTATGCAATTCAGTCTCATTGTACTAATGTTTCCCTCATATTCGCACATGTGAGGAGATGATAGCCCAAAAATAATACTCAAAGAATTCATTCATTTCCTTCTTCTAGTCCTCTTCTTCTTTCTTTTAGGTCTCTTTCTTGATCGAACATCTTGTGTGATGCTTGGATGGACTTCAAGTAAGGTCAATGTTTCTTATATATAGACTTCTCTTCTAGGTTGAATAGCCCTACAAGAGGCTAACTTGTTGTTGCTTGTTTGAAAAGGTCTTGGAGGGTCTTTATGACAATTTTGACTATACAAAATTTTCTTTACAAGATACAACATGCCCAAAGGGGTCTTACATGTATGACAATGACTCTTTTGACTTCATAACTCTATGAAAAACCTAGAAGAATTCAATGGGTGCTTGACCTATAAATAAATTTATCTTGAACATGAAACCCATGCATCAAGAATGATAATAATAAATTTATTTTCTCTTTAATATCAAATACATAAAAACATGATTACAATAGAAATTATGAAGACCAAACCTAGTTACACATTTCAACACTCCCTCTTAACTAGGGAGGTATTCATAATTCATACAAGGTATTGGACATTCTCATATTGAAGAATTATCATAAGAAGAGTCAAACTGGTAAGCCATCTCATAAGATATGTTCTTAGCTTATATCAATGCATCTCATCGTATCAACCAACATTGTCACATAGCAAGGCCTTTATTAACAACTCTATCTCTCCAAAAGATCAGAGCACAATGTTGGCAAGATAATGACTAATAGACACCATCATCATTGTCTCTTAAGGCACATACCACATCCATATGTTCACAAGGTATGTCCTTTTAGGACCATTCTTGTCTTGGAATAACATGTCCTCGAGGAATTTCCACTTCAACTACTCTTGCTTATTGCATTCCCCATCACATCCAAAAAGAGTATCAAAATAAATCTGAGATGCTTAGCCAATCCTCCATTCTTTCTTCATAGCATGAAGATAAGAATTATGGTCTATCTTTCCCTTTCAAATAGGGAGGATATACTCATTCTTATAAAAGGAATATGCACAAGATCCCTCTTAACTAGGGACTTGCCCAAGCTCCCTCTTAATTAGGGACTTGTTTCCAACATTAGCTATTTGCTTCTTTGGTGGAGTTCATCGTACTATTAGTTTCTTGTAGGGATCCTCATTTTGGTATCATGTCATGAACTTCAACTTCTTCATCATGGAGCCCTCATCTTCTAGATATTCTTCGCAGGGCATCAATCATCATCTCCGTCACTTCCCTTTAATGAGCCATAGGGTTGAACCAATAGTCATGTTATCCTACTCTTCATTGGAAAGTGATCTTCTTGTTGAAAATGAAACAAGAAAATCCTAATTTAATTTTGTCCTTGAATTAAATTAGGAACAAAATTGTAATTCCACCTCAAAAGACAAGTAATACGAATTAACTAAGTTAATTTTACTTAGTTGGCTATATTAATTCAAGTTGAGGGTCTAACTTGAGTCATGTAGAGTGTATCCTAGTTTGTAGGAGCCCTGGTTGAGTTTATTTTGAGTTGTAATTAATTAATTCAATTTAACTTAGTTAAATTCAATTAAACTTAGTTAAACTCAATTAAACTAGTTCCAACTAATGGAGGAACTAGTAGGAGGTCAAACAGTGGGGTGTTGCTTCATGTGTTCAACCAGTTAATTGATGATTCACTCATAAATAAATCATGCATGTTAGATATGAGAGTTACCCATTTGAGATTATATTTCAAGGACAATGTACTATCAGTTATATAATCATATGAATTGTACAGGTGGTGCATGCACTCGAAGGAATTCCTATGATGGATTGTGCAATTCCAATTGAGGAATCTCCCTAATTAATAGGGGCTAATTCCCAAGGAAATGACACAAGGAAATACGGACTTGGGCAAGAATAAATTTGGTTAAGTGTTGGCTTGGGCATGTCTGTGAAGTTGTGAGACAGATAAAGATAGTGTAGATGTTGCTTGGGCTTGAGCAAAGCATTGTAATCTTCTCATATTTTCTGAATATTGCAATATACATACAACATGGGTTTTTAGCTATGAATTTCCCCAAAAAATAATTGTGTAATGTGTCGATTGAATTATTTATCTTGTATTCTTGGTGATTTCAAGATCATTTAATTGTTTTCGTTGATGAGTAGAGTAGATTCAAGTTTATTGTTTTAATAAATTAAAATTAGTAGTTTGAATCTACAAGGAATTTCTACATGGTATCAAAGAAGAAATCACTCTAGAAGAGGAGAAAACGAGTTTGCTTTTGTAGGTGAAATCTAATTTACAGTATCATTCTTCAGAGCCAGCAGGATGTCGCTTTATAGATTGAGACTCGAATATGCCCTTGAGGGTAGTTCAAACTATATTTCTTGGAAGGATAGGATGGAGGTAGTGTTGGAAGACAACAAGATGAAGGAATTCATAGAGAATGATATTCCTAAGCCTCCAGCAACTGATGCTCAATATCTGGAAGAGTGGAGGAAATGTGTTGCAAAGGCGAGAAGGATCATACTAGAAGGAGTTCGAGATCATATTGTCTCAAACCTCCACATGAAGGAGACTTCATATGCTATGTGGAAGGCCTTAACAGACCTGTTTCAGAATAGCAGTGACCACAAGAAGGTGATAGTGAAGGACAAGCTTCAGAAAATCAAGATTAAGAAGGGAGACACAATACTACGGTACTTGATAAAGTTCACCCAATTTCAAGATGAGATTGGGAGTGTTGGTATTACAGTTTTTGAAGATGAACTGGTTAGCCTAGCACTTCCAGGCCTTCCCAAGAGCTAGCACAACTACCAGGATTTGGTAAAAGGGAGGGAGAAGCTACCAGAGTTGGAGTGTTTATGGTCTGACTTGGTGCAAGAAGAGATAAGGTGGAGCACCAGAGATGGAACCTCATCCAAGCATGATGATGAGGAGAATTGTGCCTTAGATGGAAAGGTGGAGAAAGGGAAAGGAAATAAATTTCAATCCAAAGGAGATTACAGTCAGGGTGGAAAGAATAAGGACTTGTCATAGATTAAATGTTTTCATTGTCATGAGCTGGGACACTATGTCACAAACTGTCCACATAAGAAGGCTAGTAAGAAGCCCTCAGGAGGAGCGATAGGTGAAGCTCTTGCATCACAATTCGAGTTGGATTTCACCCTCATTTCTTGCATGGTGATATTGATGATGGGTAGCATGTGGTATCTAGATAGTGGATCCTCATTCCATATGATTGGGAACAAATAATTCGTCAGTGGCTTGGAGGAAAAGGACCTCCAGATGCACATAGTAATGGGAGATGATGGAATGTATAGTGTGATTGACATTGGTAATGTTACTTTTCAGATGGGGGTTTGGTTCTCCTATCACATTAAGAGATGTCATGTATGTTCCAAGCCTGAAGAAGAATTTGGTTTCAATTGCTATATTGGAGGACTGTGGGTACGATGTGATATTTAGCAAAGGAAAAGATTTCCTTCATCACATAGCCTTAGGACAAGTGCATCGGATCAGGGTTTGGGTGAAGAACCTCTATAAATTGGATGTATAAGATTGTGTTTCTTTGAGCACAAAAATAGAGAAGGTGTAGAACTGAGACACCAAGGAGCTTTGAAGATCATGCAATAAATTTCTATAGGACTTCCCAAGGGTGCACCAGAGCAAAGAGATACATGCAAAGGTGTACATTCCAAAGCCACCTTTCATGATAAGGGAAATGGAGCACAAGTGATCCTTGAAAGAGTTCACTCAGATGTGTGTGGATCGTTCTCGACAACCTCCATGGCCAAGCACAGGTATTATGTAATATTTGTAGATGATTTCTCATGTAAGTGTTGGATTTTCTTCATGCAGAAGAAAGATTATACGTTCACTAATTTTTTTGAATTTAAAGCACTTGTTGAGAAAGACATTGGCAGGTGTTATCCATGATAACCCCTAGAAATAATTTTCAGCTTAATTAGTCATTTTAGATAAGGTTTTTATGTTTAGGTTCATGTAAAATTTGTCATATGGTACATTTAGTGTTTGGTAGGTTCATCATAAAAGGGTAAAGGTCATAATTAAGTTTGTATAGAGGCCATCATTTCATACTTGAGTCATTTGACAATTTTACAAAGTTTCACAACAACTCTAGTTCAACAAATCGAGGGTTTGCTACGAAAGTTTTTGACAGTTCCGTAGCAAAACTGTCCATCCTAATACTTGTCTTGCTATGAAAGTTCGTTTTGTGTAATGATATTATTTTAAATGAGCGTTAGTGAGTTAGAGTTGTGTCGAGTCATAAACACCTTTATCCCTGTGCCATCCACTTCTTTCCATTCATTCTTACCTTTCCTTTTTCCACTTTATACCATTTGTTACTACCAAATTTCACAAGCTTTGTCACTGTAATAGGGTTTACACTGTCAAAACGAGTCTAGCTGTGGTCTAGGTTTTCTTAAGTTGATTTAATGGTGAAGAGGAAGAAACTCACAAGTAGCTCCTGATGTGTTGCTAGTAGGGCATCTAGAAAACAATATAAAGGAGGTGTTGTGGTGCATTATGTGCTCATAGACATGAAATAACTTGAAGAAGACCCTGATTTTTTACAGTCATTTGCCAATGTGGGATGTCTACGTTTTTGCCAAAAATTGCGGGGTTTTCACGCACAAATTACTAAAGACTTCACCATCAATTTCACCAGGATTGGTATGAAGGTTGGAATCTTTAGTTTGGCTGTATATCCTGACACCATTTCTCATGCTACTGAAATCCCAAGGTCAGGGGAGACGTGGTTTAAAATCCAGAAGTTCTTTTTAAAAAATTGTGATGAATTTTTGAAGGAAGAACATCGAGGAATTGACATGACAACAGGCATCTCCAGAACCTACCTTAAGGATCATTATTCCAAGTTGTTTATGGTTATTCAAAAATATTTCACATGTGAAGGAAGGTTCCATATGGTCTACCAGTACCACTTTAGGTTGCTACTCCACTTCACAGGGAAACAACCCATATATACCCCTTTCCATCTCTTCATAATTTTAGGGAAAATGGCTGACAAGGTTCAAGCTAAACTAGATACAAGCAGTACTTCTATTTTTCATCATGGACTTATCAAATTACTGGTGGTTGAAGAGTTAAATAAGTTAAACAAAGATTGGCTCACATTTTTGTTTCTGACTAGTTATGAACTAGATGTTGCCATTCCTAAAAAAACTCCTAAATCACAGCCAATAAATCTTAAATAAGACAAAACACTTGTGTTAGAGCCTAAAGATAGAGATCCTAAAGCCAAAACCTCTATACCTATGAGAGATCCTAAAGCCAAAACCTCTACATCTATGAGAGATCCTAAAGCCAAAACCTCTACACCTGTGAGAGATCCTAAAGCCAAAACCTCTACACATGTGAGAGATCCTAAATCCAAAGCCTCTACACCTGTGATAGAGCCTAAAAATAAAGCTTCTACAAGTTCAAAGAGGAGGATGACTAGGAGCCTAAACAATAAAAAGGGTAATATAGCCTGTTAGTGTCGGTCTTGAAAGCCCTCCATCAGTGATCAAAAATCTCTTTTCATTTGCATTAGTAGGTGTCTCATTAGTGTCAAATTTTGCATCCCGTTAGGCATGCCATAACCCTGATGGAGGAGCTGGTCTTTATGCCCCTCTTGGCTTTGCTGGATCAGGTCATATCAGTTATTAAAGTTTTTCAAACTTGTCTTGATGTGTCTTATTGTCAAAGTCCTAGGTCTAGGGTTTTGGTCATTTGTCTTTGCAAGGTCATGTCTCTGAAAATCCATGAGTACTCAGCAAGCCAGAGGGAGGTTTGTTAACATGTTTCTTCAATATTTTTATCTTGTACAGTCAATTTTTACCTTGGATTTAAAAACTCTGTTTTTAAAGCCTAAGGTAATTTTCTCAGTTTTGTAAATAAGTGATGAAATTTCAAAGTCTTCAAACAGATAAACTGCAACCCTGGTCCCCTTGCCAAGATCCTTCAGATGATCTACTTGCAAAAAGAATCAAGTCAAAGCACTCAAAAAGTCAGATTCCGGATAAAGGAAACCAAAATCAGTGTTTTTTAAAAAGTGTCAAAAATAAACCTTATAAAGTGGGTTTATGGATAAAAATTGTTTTTATAAAAGGTATGTTCCCTCCTTTCACTCTCATTGTGCATTTGAAAGCTTGCAAGAGAGGGTTTGAGAGAGTGATAGGAGAAAGGAGCAGAATTGCAGTGATTTCGGGCAGCATAGCAGTGCGAGACCCGTTGAGAGGTCTATGCGACCCGTTGGGCGGTGCGAGACCCGTCCAGCACCCCTCCACAGTTCAGAGATTTAACGGGCGCGACCCGTTGGGCAGTGCGAGACCCGTTGAGAGGTCTGTGCGACCCGTTGAGCTGCCGGCCTGAAAAACTCAAACAGAATTCCCAAATTCTCTTCAAATCAACTCAATCGCTCGAGGTAGGGTCTTTATTCATTGTTTTGGAGAAAGATGATGAAATTAAGGTGGTAGGCTATGGTTTTAACTTCATATCATGCAAATGAAATGACTTATATGGCTGCAATATTTGTTTGCAAAATGTGTTAGGGTTTTATGATGTTTCAAATTGTTTTTTCCCTCAGTTGGTTTCCTTTCCCCTTCCCTTCTTTTCATATTCATATACATGTCATTTTCCCTATGTATTTGTCACTGAAATGTAAATTCCCTTCCTATCCCTAAATCACTAAATTGAAACCCTACCCCTCCCAAGACACACATATAAAACAATGTATATATAAAGTTTCAAAACCCTATATCCCCTATCATATGCATGTACAAAAATAACAAAAATTGTTGATTTAAAATGTCAACAAGTTGGTGCATAAATTCCCTTTTCCCCTTGATTAAACATGTGTACATATACTCCATGTTTATTTCCATATATGTTTTCCCTATATACAAGGTGTCTTTGCAAATGATT
>APFE031405301.1:53355-102431 GCA_000404065.3 Pinus taeda | reverse complement strand
ATCATGGTCTATGAGTTGTAGGATGCTATTTATGGATGATTGGTCATGTTGGTAAAAGTAGATGGAACTCTATTTTTAGGCATATGGGCGGAGTCTATTTTTAGACTGCCAGTCAAAAAATAGAACAGTCGAATATTATTAGCTCTTAGCAATATTTGGACTATAAACATTATCTTATCCTCTTGCAGCACTTCAGTTCGAGCTATGGATGTGGCACATGCAACTGCCAGAAGGAAATATGCTTTTCCTATGGGTTATTTGAGCTATTGCATGATGGACTTCAGTTAGAACTCAAGTGATTGAGTTTGGTGGAGTTGATTAAGGAGCTGATGGAGTTGTGTTCAGTTTGACTTAGTTGAACTAGTTGTATTTAGTCTAAGTAACAAATACACTAGTGATGAGTGGTGTGAATTAATTATTAATTAATTCACTAATTATTAACTCATAAATCAACCAAAGAATACATCAGTTAACTCAGTGCATGGACAATTCAGTGGAGACAAGTGTTAGAGGTGGGTGAAAGGGTGAGATTTGCTATCAGTTGTGACTATAGTTGTGCATGAGACTTGCACAATCACTGATTGAGATTGCCAATGAGGATTGAGCAGTACAAGCCAAGGGAATTCGAACTTGGATTGGGTCTATTCTCAACAGGTATTGCACAGTGGAGGCAGGCAAACAGCGGAGGAGATTTGAACCTGTGATTTGATTCAGATCTGAGCTAGTTTGTGTGTAACAAGTGGAGATAGTACTGAGTACTTGTGAGGAGTATTGTACTATGTATTGTTACATGTTCTCTATCATCATAATATACAGATAGTTGAGGGGTTTTCAACTGTATGCTTTCCCCAGTACATACTGTGTTGATATGTGTGATTGATGTTTCAATGTCCGCATGCGATTGTTTCTTTAATTCCACAAAATTGATGATCAACGTAGAGGAGGTTATGTATTATGCATGCATTCCACAAATAGTGTATAATCAAGATAATCTCTGTGAATAAGTGTCATATTATTCAAAATTTCTACAATTTCGTGGCTAGAGCACATCGAATACTACCCAAAATCAACACTCCCTCTTAGCGAGGACTGTGCTCTAGCAATACTCCTCACTGAGTATTACTCTGATCATCTGGTGTTAGTACTTGTGTTGATGCTAGGCCTTCATGCCCAACATCCTCTACACTGTTGCCTCCTATACTGTTGTCCATGGTTCTACCATTGCCACTGCTGCATCTGTGTTGCTGCTGGCCCTTTCTCCCAGCACTTCATCCACACTGCACCTTCTCTCATCATGTTGCATCATGCTGCCCACTACTGCACTGCAACTCAGTTACTGAGAAGTAAGTAATTGATCTCCCAACTAACCTCCATGTTGGGCTAGAAACACCTACTGATGTTGAAGCTCCCTCTGCTGCTGACAAGTGCTCCCTCTCTTTGACCTCTGCGCTACTGCAACAACTCCCTACATCTTACATCGTTACACACCTCTCTGTGCCTTCTTGCACTAATGCAACACTCTTGTGCCTCTCACACTGCTGCAACCTTCTAGATTTGTTTTGTCTCATACCTCCTGCACTGTAGCTCTCTCTGACCCTCCATCCACATCAGTCTCTACCCACTCAGTCAGTCCTGCTACTCCTCAACGAGGCTCCCGTAGCAAGGTCTAATCCAAGAGGCTGGGTACCTCAAGGATCCTGCCCCTCATCGCATGTAGTCCGCCTAACTATAGCTCGATTTCTCCCCACTTTCACTCAAGTAGTGTGTGTGCACTCATGGCACAATCATCATCTGTCAAAACTTCTTTCTTTGCCCGTGTTGGCGTTGCCTTAGTCTCAGAAGACTCTCCCTTACTCTTCTTCCTTGGGCACTGGGTCGCATAATGACCCATCTCCCCATAGTAGAAGCACTTGATCTTGGAGAGATCTTTCCTCTTCTGCTTCTCCTACTTTCCCTCAGATGCTAGGGCCACATCCTCCTCCTCCTGCTGAACTTTGATCCCTTTGCTGCTGCTACCTGTCTTTGATTGTCGTCTGATCACTTCCTGGCGAAGAACTATCCACATATTATCCAAAGGTAGGATAGTTCCTCTGCCCATGATACTTTGGAAAAACACTTCCCAATCTTCTGAGACATCATTCAGGACTATCCTCACCGTAAGCTCCTGATCCAGTGTCGCTCCTATAACAGTCAACTGGTCTCGGATCTCATTCATTCCTCCGAGGAAGGTTTCAATCGATTGTCCCTTCTTCATCTGATACGACCTCATATGGTTCTTGAGCAACATTCTTCTTTGCACAGAAGTATTCTACTATGGGTTCTTGAGAGCCTCCCACATCTCAACTGTCATTGCCTTCTTAGCTATATGTGGTACCACATGATCCTTGACCTCATTAAGGATAATGCACTTGGCCCTCGCCATCGCCTCTTCGTGCTTGTCGTTATCATTAGGGTCGACTGGGATAGCTATAACCTACCAGGCGAAGTTCTTGACACGATTCTTGTCAAGCACTGATAAGATTTTGGCCTTCCATACTACGAAGTTCGATGCTCCGTCCAGTCTATCCTGGTCTCTTACCCCGTGTAGTGCCATGACGCTCCTCTACTGCCCTCCTGGAAGTTCTCTATTTGACTCTACAGAGTCTCTACTTCCCATCTAGAAGTTCTCTTCTAGACTCCCTCTGAGTCCTGATTTCCCTCCTGGAAATCCTTCTGCCGCTTGTCGAGATGCCCCCTACTCTGATCGTCTTGTGCAACTGCACTATTGATCTAGGTTCCTTGCCTAGAAACCCTCGGTAACAACTCCTCTGGTCCTGCTCCATCAGGTACTTTTCTGACTATAGTACCTTACCAGCTCCACTCTGCAATATTTCTACAGCATTCTAGACTCCAACAACTACCTCTCTATGAACTGCGTCAACCCCTCTCTGCCTCACACTGGCTTTGTGTCACCCCAAATGGGTCTGCATCAGCCCTGGGATGCACTACATTAGCCCTCTGGCCCTCTGCGTCGGCAACACTGGCCTCTCTAAGGCTCTGCACAACTCCTGACTTCTTATGCATGGCTCTTGTTGGCTTTGCGTCACACTTCTTAGCCTCTACGCTGCTAGAAACAACTTTTGTCACCTTGGGATAGCTATTTTCTGCTACTATTGCTCTGCTCGGTTGACATCTCTTAGTCCTCCTGTGATCTACAATCACGCTTTGATACCATGTTGAATTTTCTAAGTTTACCTAGTTTAGAAACCCTTCATGCACTTTTTGTGATTTATTCCTACCTACTTGTTATTTTTCTTTAACAAGTTATTTACAACGTAAATATTGAAAATAAACACCAATGCATGCTCAACTTATTACAGATCAGAAACTAAAATAAACAAGAACAAATACACCGCATGACACCATTATTTTTGGACCAATGTCCCCAGAAAAACCCAATGCGGGAAAAGCGGTGCAACTATCTGAGGGTTTTCTTATTAAGCAATATTAGAGTACAATCTGGGTGTTGAAATTGGCCAACCCAACAGAGAATTTCCTTAGCAGCTATACCTCATAGTTTGAGAGAAATCTCCTCGTTGAAACCCCGGAAAATCCTTCTAGCAGTTCCTCAACATAAAATTGCTCCTGCAACCCCAGTGTCTGCCCAATCTGGACTGCATCAGCCCCTCTCCATCCCACGTTGGCCCTATGTCAGCCTTTCTTGGCCTGTGTTAGCCCCAATAGGCCATGCATCAACTCTAGGAGCCTCTGCATCAGCTTCGCTAACCCTTTGGTGCTCTACGTAGCACTTGGTCGCCTCTGCGTGAGCCTTTGTTGGCTCTACGTCACCCTCTTTGGCTGCTGCAATGCTCTCCCGGCACAATCTCTTCCTTCTCTGTTCCTCTGTACTCAATGTCCCTCAACTGCTCTCCCAATCACTGATTCCATCTCTCTCAGCAAACCATGCTCTAGAGAATAGAATGATTGGCCATCTGGTGTGATCTCCAAGTGACCCTCAAGCCTCCTCTTATACTTTCCTCATTGACATATCAACGACCAAGATTAAGTCCCTAATCAATGGCTAAGATTAGATTTGGCTTGATCCATGTCTTTTGTACCACTCTAACACATATTCATATTAATACACATTAATATTTTATTTTCCCTAAGTTTAGACTTAGCGATTCCATTAAAAATATTAATTATTTTAATATCTCTTGATCTGTTTAGAATCTGCCCAAACCCTTTCTGGGTATTGGATATGTCATGTTCCCCAACCTCTCCACCACATTTCATGGCTAGAGCACATCTGATGCTACCCCAAATCAACACTTCCCTAATGTACACCCTTTGTATGTATCTCTTTGCTCTAGTGCACTCTTGGGAAGTATTATAGAAATCTATTGCATGATCTTCAAAGCTCCATGGTGAAGATAGCCCAATATTCTATGCCATAATTCAACAATGTCTCGACTCTGCACCTTCTCTGCTTTTGTGCTCAAACCAACATAGTCTGCTACTTCAGATTTATGGAGCTTCTTCACCTGAACCCCACTCCGCTTCACTTATCCTGTGGCTTTGGGACAAAAGAAAGCCTTCCATTTTCGAAATATCACATTGTAGCGATGGTCTTCTAACATAGCAACTAAAACTAAATTCTTCTTCAGACCTGGAACATACATGGAAACTTTTAATGTGAGAGGAGAATCGGACTCACTCTGAAAAGTAATAGTACTAATGTTGGTCATGCTATACCTTCCATCATCTCCCATTTCGATGTACATCTTGAGGTCCTTCTCCTCCAAGTCACTGAAAAATTATTTGTTTTCAGTTATATGGAATGAGGCTCCACTATCCATATACCACACTCTACCCATCACCAATGTCACCATGCAAGCAATGAGGGTGAAATCCAACTCAAATTGTGAAGCAAGAGCTTAACTTGCTGCTCCTCCTAAAGGTTTCTTGTTGGACTTCTTGTGCGGACACTTCGTGGTATAGTGTCCCATCTCGTGATAATGAAAACATTTAATCTTCTTCAAGTCCTTTCTTCTCTGACTAGAATATCCTTTGGGTTGGAATTTGTTTCCTTTCCCTTTCTTTGCCTTTCCAGCTAAGGCACAGTTATCCTCATCATCATGCTTGGACGAGGTTCCATCTATGGCGCTCCACCTTATCTCTTCTTGCACCAAGTCAGACCACAAATGCTCTCACTTTGGTAGATTCTCCCTCCCATTTACCAAATATTGGTAGCTATGCCAGCTCTTGGGAAGGCCTATAAGTGCTAGGATGACCAGATCATCTTCAGAAACTGTAATACCAACACTCCAAAGCTCATCCCGACATTGGGTGAACCTGCTCAAGTATTGTGGTATTGTGTCACCGTTCTCCATCTTGATCTTCCAAAGCTTGTCCTTCAGTGCCAGCTTCATGTGGTCACTGTTGTTCTAAAACAAGTCGATCAAGGCTTGCCACAATGCATATAGTGTATCCTTCTCGGGGAGGTTTGAGACAATATGATCTCAAAATCCTTCTAGTATGATCCTTCTCGCTTTTGCAACACATTTTATCTACTCTATCAGATCTTGAGCATTTGTTGTTGGAAGCTTAGGAATATCTTTGTCTATGAATTACTTTAACCCGTTGTCTTCCAACACTGCCTCCATTATGTCCTTCCAAGAAATATAGTTTGAACTACTCTCAAGGTCCTATTCGAGTCTTAATATGTAGAACAACATCCCACTGGCTCTAAAGAATGATACTACAAGTTCGATTTCACCTGCAAACAACAAAATTGTATTCTCCTCTTCTAGAGTGAGTTATACTCTGATACCATGTAGAAATTCCATGTAGATTCAAACTGATAATTGTAATTTACTAAAACAATAGACTTGAATCTACTCTACTCATCAGTGGAAATACTTAAACGATTGCGAAATCACGAATCATACAAGAGAAAGAATTCAATCAACATATTACACAATGATTTCCTGGGGAAAGACATAGCTAAACACCCCTACTATATGTATATTTCATTAGTCAGAAATTTGATAAGATTAAAATGCTTTGCTCACATCTGAACAACCTCTGCATTATCTCTATCTGTCTCATAGCTTCCTAGACAAACCTAGGCTAATACTTAACCAATTTTATGCTTGCCCAAGTCCCTATTTCATTGTGTTGTTTCCTTGGGAATTAGGCCCCCTATTAATCAAGGAAATTCCTCAATATGAATTATTAAATCCTCATAGGACTTCCTCTGACTAAATGCACCACCTATACAATTCAAATGATTATACAACTGATAATACATTTCCCTTGAACTTCAATCTCAATTGGGTAACTCTCAAGTCTGACATTCATGAGTTATTAATGAGCGAATCAACATTTAACTGGTTGAACACATGAAGCAACACCCTACTGTCTGGCCTCCTACTAGTTCCTCCATCTATTGGAACTAGTTTATCTGACTTTAACTCAATTAAACTGAATTTATTAATTACAACTCAAAATAAGCTCAACCAAGGCTCCTATTATGTAGGAGACACTCTACATGACTCAAGTTAGACCCTCAAATCATATTAACTGAGCCAACTACATCAAATTAACTTAGTTAACTCGTATAAGTTGTCTTGTGATGTGGAATTACAATTCTATTCCTAATTTAATTCAAGGACAAAATTAAATCAATATTTACTTGTTACATTTACAACAAAACTGCAACTCTTTGATCCCTATTTCCTGCTATTATCGACGTCTTCAGTGTTGAATCTCAATGGCTCCAAGCTTGGGAGGGGCCCCTCCTTTTAGCAATGAGGAGATTTCCTTTTGCGCTTTCATTTCATCCCTCAAAAACAATAGTTGACTGAAGGAACACTAATCGAAATTTGTCAAAAAGGTTGTGAATATTAGTAATATTTCTCTTCCTCTGAGCTTTCACGAGAATTCTTTAATTTTTACTGACAAAACCCTAGTTGGGAAATTCATGGGCATGTGGCCTTTTCCCAAGTTCGTTGAGTATTGGTTTGAAAATGCCTAGAAACCCTTGATGAAAGGGAACTTAGGCATCTTTGCTGTGAGAAACAATTTCTTTCTCTTTCTCTTCAAGTGTAAGGAGGACAAAGATATTGTTTTCTAGAATGGATTGTATTTTTTTTTCTCCAAGGGAATGTATTTGAATTCTCGATCCTTTTATTTCAATCTGGATGAGGATATCCCCACCGTCGTGCCTATCTAGGTCAAGCTTCCTCGCTTGTCCTTGTCCTGTTGGAGTGATAAGTGATTGAAAGCCATTAGAAATGATGTTGAAAGGTACCTAGATCATGTTGACCCAAAATTCCAACCATTTTTGTGTGCCAAAATATGCGTAGATGTGGACCTTGAGAAAGGCCTTCCCTCAGAAATTGCTTCAGCCTAAGAAGAACGGAAACACATACAATATCTTGACTATGGACAAATATCGTTCAAGTGTAAGAGTTTCCATGAATATGGGAACTTTGCCTAGGACTGTAAGAAATATCAGGTTGGAAATGGAGACGAAATGACCTTTGCCCAAGAAAAACAATGGAATACTCCAAAAAGGGAAGAAAAATAGGGAAAATGTGAAGTCAATAATACTAAAAGTTTAGCTCAGAATGGTTCCTTGTCGTCAACCGACCCATATGAAATCCTATCACGGTAAAACAACAACAAGGAGGAGACAAATATAGATATAGAACCACCAGTTCATGAAGAAAATATGGTCCAAGGAGAAGAGGGAGAGATTCATGAGGGATCCCTAGTCTAAGAGGTCACTCCAAGGAATATTTCTCAACCCCAGATTCACCACAGATCAACATCCTTGTCAATTCCTGATATGTGGGTGAAGGGACATGAAGACATGACTCTTGAGCCTCAAGGATCAATAGAGGGAGAAGGAAAGGTTCTAACAACATCAACATGTGAATCATCTTGAGACACATCATTCATGGAATCTTCCTTTCCATTTCTACCATCTTCTCTTTCCACCTTCTTCAGCTTTTGTGGAAGCATTGTTGGATTCAGAGTCCAAAACCTTTCAGCAAGATGCCCTTGCTTATGGAAGTAAGTGCAACACATGTGCATCCTCTTGACAACATGACTTGCCTTGTCCAATGGACCTTTGGCTTCTTACTTCCTTTCCCTCAAAAGTTTCCTATATGTGGCCATTCTCTTCCAACATCTAGAAACATTATGGTTATCCAAACCACAAAAGGAACATGCAATTCTTTTCCCATACCTATATGGAAATTTATCATGCTTTGCACAATCAAAAGGAAAATGTTTAGAACCAGATTTATACCTTTCTCTTTCACCTTTATTGCCTTCATGAGGAGGTGAAGCAAATGAAGAAGTGGCTCCCTTTAGAACACCATTAATATCTTCAAGGCTATTAGAGTCTCCACAACTCTCTAGTTCAAGTGTGTGCTTCTAAACACCTACATCCTACAAATGATGTTTCAAGCTATTACATTCCTCTTGAATTAAATCTTCACCCTCTTGAGGTAGAGGACCTGAAATGAAACTCCTTCTTGGAACTGTTTCAATGGCCTTCATGGCAGCTTTGGAACTCTTTCCATAAGACTGTCCATAGCCAAGAGCCAAATATTTAGGCCTTTCCTCAACCATTATTGGCTCAACAATACCTTGTGCATGTTTACCCAAGCCTTTTCCCTCATAGCCCATCTTGGACATTAGCTTGGAACCTATGCCTCTGGTATGCTTTTCAAAAGAACCAATATAAGCATTCTTAGATGAATTTGAAGACAAATAGGAACTATTTACCTCTTCTTCAAGCTGATACTTGACCAAGGCTTCTTTGGCAACAAAGAGTTGTGTCTCCAACTCATGCATTCTTTCCAGGTTCATATTTGCAATATGAAGTTGCCTCTTCATTTCCTGCAATTTGTCAGAAACCAACCGCTTCTCTTCCTCCACGGAATTCAACTGCTCTCTAAGTATGCTGCTCTTCCTTCCATCCTCATACATTTCTATCAGCATATCCATCATGGTGGCCAAGTCTTACTTCATGTCTTCATGAAAGACTTTTGTGAAGAAAGAAGAATTTGAGGACACACTTGTAGAAGTAGTCATTATGCCAATGAACAAAAGAACTTCAAACAAGATTAATAAAGAGCTTATTCAGCAACCTTTTGCAACAAAACTCTTGTGCTTCAAGGATTGCCTTGAGGTCCTTTGGGATAGAAGAATGCCTTCAGCCCTTCTTCCTTCTTGTCCTTCTTGGACTGAGCTATCATTAGCTTTCCCTTCACCTCTGCAAACTCAAAAAATAGTCAGTCTGCAAACAAGCATACAATCAACCTTGGACTATTTAAACACCTTTCAGACAAGCAATCTTTGCTCTGTCAATTAAGCATTATGATATAACCTTCTTTGAAGGTGGGGTTAACCAATCTTATGCTCTAATACCACCTGATTTGAAAATGGGGCACTAAAGGCTTCTTGTCAAGCTTACAAGAACATCTCCCACTTCCAAAGCTTAAATACTCCCAAGATATTATGATTAACCAAATGCATAATTAATAATAATTGGAAATAGGTGTATGCTTATGTTTGTTTTAAAACTGGTTATGTGCTTTAAGTTCACTTTCTTATGCTGATATAGAATACAGATGACAGTAAGTAAAGCAACAAATAAGCAACAAATGCAATGCAACAATAATTAATAACACATAACATCAATATTAATTTGGAGTTCACCCAAAACTCTTGGGCTATGTCTCCTTGAGCTCTAGTCAACTCGACTAGGCTCTCTAGGATTATGGCAAAGTCCTTTTACAAGCTCCACTCTCAACTCCACTATATTACACAAAAATAATGGGCTTAGAACACCATCTCATCCCTGGCTCTAAAGCTCTCAGTATTTCTGGCTCGTGGCTCTGGCTCATGGCTCTGGCTCTAGCTCTGACTCTGGCTCTTGGCTCTCGGCTCTGGCTTCTCTGAGCTCTCTCTCGGCCTCTGCATGCCTCTGTAATTCGTTTGACCTCAAAGCGATCCAAAAGACTCCCTCAGCTGCCTACACTATCTACTTTGCCCCCTCTCAATCGTGCTCTCTAGATTCTTTGAGGCATTCTTCCAGCTCTGTAGCTTCCTGTTTGTTTCTCTGCGTATAATCATTCCTCTGTCTCTTCATCTGGTCCTCTGGCTTCTAGCTCTGTTGCTCTGCACATTACAAACGCATCATTGTTTACAAAACACCCGCTTTCCACGTGTCACAATGATCAGGGGCTGTTACAAAGGAAACAGACCCTTTCCTCGGGCAAAAACCCGAAAATGGAACAAAATTCCAATACACAGAGTTTTACCGAAAATACACTAAAAACAATGAAATATCCACAAAAACTCTTTCTATCAGACTTCAAAAATCATTGAATCTGCCCTATAATCATATCGGGTCTGCTTTTGGTCACTGTCGTAAGCCCACCATTGATCTGTGAGATATTTGATCCAATGGTTGATATTCATTTCGGGCGGCTTAGGCATATGGAGATTACTAGCCCGAAAAGGCAATTTTCTCTCTCCGGCGCCAAGCAACGTGTCGGCCCGTGTATGGGATCGAACAAAGCTCATCCAATACCACTTACTTCCTAAGGCCCACCTGAAATCCCGCTCATTACGAAACTCAAATAATATAGAGCTACACATATAAACCTTTCGGGTCCATTTTATCGCTCTGGGCACATTTCCTTTGTATTTTGGTTTTATAGCGGAAATGCACTAATACATAGAAAATTTGAAAATCCTGAATTTTAAATTTTATGTAATCGGGCTTACAATTCCCATCGGGTCTGGCCTTGATTTCTAATTGCAATCGCGTTGTGTCAATGACCCTACTATCGGGGATTGCCGATCGCCGATCGCTAATTTAATTTGGACCATTGATCTGATCCCTGATCGGACAATCCAGATCGCATCGTATCTCGCTATCGCATTGGTCCTTTGTGTCGAGGATCGCCGATCTCCCGACTGCCGATTTAATCCTGGTCGTTGATCTCATTTCCGATCCGACAGTTGAGATCACACACCGCAGATCACTATCACATGTTGCATTCACTACGGCCCAAGGGTTCTATACATCGCCGATGCCGATCCTCCGATCCGATCATCGACATATCGCATAATTGCAATCGCCAAGTCCTCCTGCCAGGCCTTTATACCTTCATTGCTCCAATCCAATACATCTCACAGATCCGATAAGGGTTTAGGCTACAAAACATAATATTTCAGGTCTGCCCTTTTAATCTTTCACACGCGATTTTTGCATATAAGGCCTTTTATGCAATTTTTAGAAGAAATGCCTCCTTTTCCAAAGGACAAAGGCAATCTTCTTTCTGCGATAACTTCATCATCCGAAGTCCATTTTAGCCCATTCAAGTTGTAGTAGATTTAGAATGAAAAGATATACATAATGGGGCTATTTACAAGAGCATCCTCGGACTTTAATTTTCCTCTGTGAGGAACACTTTAGACTTAGAAGTCTATTCTAGATCCATTTTGGATCATTTTCTCTGTATTTCCTCTAAGTTAAAGATAATAGTTTTTGTTAAATACAACATATTATCTTTAAAATTCCTAAGTATTCTTCACACAACATTTGTATCCAACATCAAATGAATTCTTGAACTTTTCATGTCATCTATATGTCAAGGGTTTTGAAAATAATTATCTTCATACTCCTCAAGATAAAGACACTTTATACTAATAAGTGACATGCATAATCAAACTTTAATGTCTTAGGCATAATTTCTCCACAGCCAAGAAATTAGTTTCCTAAGGGACAACAATTTCTGTGATCAAGTTCAGGCAGTACAACACCATCTTGAGTTGACTAGGCTCTTCATATAAAAAATCCAAGACAACCAGGTCACTCTAGTAGGTATCACATTTACTCTATCTACTGCCATCATATCAACTGTCGCTGAGATCCCAGATGTCAGGAAGAAATGGTTTAAACAGGGTGGTTTGGAGAGGAATTATTATGAGCCTTACATGAAACCAAGGTATAGAAATGAGAGAAGGGGCTATTTTCTTTTTTCACACCTCCTTGATAGATATGCCCCAATGATGAAGATTATTATGAAATATTTTTCATGTGAAGGTAGATTTTCCAGGGTCTATTCTTATCATATCCGACTTTTAATGCATTCCACTAGGGTAAAAATGCTCAATATACCCTACTATATTTTCCGGAGTGCTGAGAAGATGGCCTACATTGGCAAAAAGAGGGAGTACAAATATCAAATGAAGAGCTTATTTCATCATTCCGTCATTAAAATCATAGTTCTTTATCATCTCAAGGAACTCAACATTTCTTGGAGCACCTTCATAGCTAATCCCATATTCACTCATGCATCTGCTCAGAATGTTCAAAGAATCCCTTCACCATCTCATCATTCCACCTCCATTCCTCCATCTCAGTCCATTGAGCATTCATCCTCATCTAATGAGTCAGCCACACCATCACCTCCATCATCACCATTCCATGAGCATATTCATTCACCTAATAGAGATGAATTCAGAGAGCAAGAGCACATTGAATAGGTTGAGGTCAACAAACCTAAAGAGGTTGATTTGGGAATTTTGCCTCATACTTATTAGAGGAGACATAGGCAAGTGTTTTCCCCACAGATTGTGGGAGGGGCCTTGCCTTCTTCATCTGCAAAGCATGTACAGAAAGGCAAGGAGAAGATGACAGAGGCAAAGATCCAGCAAGAGGAGGATCTCCATGAGACAGAGCAGGATTTCACTTAGTTGACCTACGTTAGCATGATGATAGTGAAAACACAATAATTTTCATCAAGGAAAAGGATGCACTCATATGGGAACTCCAGGTCAACATGCAGAGGGAAAAATACATCATTTCATACTATGAGCAGGAGAACAAGTAGTTTGAGACTAAACATGAGCTCATGGAGATTCAACTCATCAAGGCAAAGAGGGAGGCAGAAAAAGCTAAGGCTTTACTTGATGAAGCATATGGAGAATATAGTGACCAGCTGGAGGAACAGGTGCTAAGAAGAAGGCCAAGGACCAGAGGCCTAAAAAGAGCATTGAAGCTAGAAAAACAGAGAGAGGCTGAACTAGCTAATGAGCTCACCCTAAATGAATAGTTTTCCAAAATGATCAATGAGAACTGGGAGAATTGGCTTGAGAGGGTAAAAAAACACCTTGAAAACCTCCTAGAAAAGGAAAAAAGGGACAATAACATTCAGAAAAAGATGGAAAAATATTATTGCCGAAGAAATCAAATAGCTAGGGCTAAGCTCAAGGCTGCCAGGGCAAGAATTGAAGCCCTAATTCACCAAGGGGAGAAAAAGAGGCTTGATATACTTGAAGAGGCTTCACTCCATGCCTAGAAACATCAAACATCAACTTCTTGCCCAATTTTGAAGACTTTTGGCTCATTTTTGGTAAATTTTCCTTTCCTATCTCTTTTCAAGCAATTTCATATCAACAGTTTGGTCAAACGCGCAATGCCTAGATTTTTTGAGGCATTTTTTGAAGGAATGGAAACCACAAGTGGATTCAAAATGACCAAGACATCTAAGAAAATAATGTTTCCAGCCATGGAAAGAAAAAATGGTAGGTGAAAAAGGCAAAAAACCACCTAAAAATCATGCTTCTGCCTTTTTTTTGGACCAGGTGCTGCACGTTTGAGTAGTATTGTGAGAATGGAATTTTGAGGGGAAAAATCATGCCCATTTTGAAAAAGAAAAGGCATTTTTGGAAACTAGATAGGCTAATCTTTCAAATGAGCTATCCTGGGATAAATTTTCACATCAGGAAGGCAGGTAGAAGTCAGCTTGAAGATGGTGCTGCGTGTTTGACAGTTAGCCTAGGTTTTCACTGTTTCTCTTCAAATTTGATTTTTACCTATGAGAAATCAATGTTTTACTCGTGAAATTGATGTGGTTGATGTAATAATTATGTTTTCACTGTTACTTAGGGTAAGTACATTAGGTAAATGGCCTCCATGAGATGTAATGAATCAATTCACTTATGTTAGGGATGGGTCACTTTGACCACCCTACACTCTAGCTATCAGTTCAGTTTTTGTTGTAACTACTCCTCTCATGGATTCGACCCCTGAGGCTAGGATGAGTTGGTTTGAGGCCTTTATCATGTAATTTCTCAGTTATTCTAGAGGTTGGACTCTATTGGATGTTGTATTAGTGTTTCAGACTTTGGCATGAAATATATTGGATGAGTTGCAACGATTTTGGTGGGATTCCTATGGCATGATATTTTGATATTGTTTCCTCTTCAGTTACATATGTATGAATGCTTTGTACCTTTAATGATCCATTTCACTTTAAATATGTTTTATTTTCAAGGTGTGATAAGCATAATTCATCTTCCATGCTCTGTTTTGGGAAAATCATCATAAATTGTTTCATTTCTTCAGTTTAAAAAGAATTCATAGTTTTCATGCTCTTTTTAGCATCTCACCAGTATAAACCATTTCATCACTACACTACAAAGTGTTAAAATAACTTTTCTACCTTGCCCCATCAGATGTTTGCAATTATGATTCTCTTTTGCCCTGACCTTGTTCACTCTCTGACCTAATTCACTCATCGAGTGACTACCCCAACCAAATCAAATCAAACCAACCCTGAGCTACTATATCTAGCCTAAAACCCTAATCTATCCAACCCTCTTGGCTGTGATCCTTTGGAGATATCCCTCTCCGGCTTGGTAGGGCTAGCTACCAAGTCAAAATCTTGGTCTGTGGTTACCTCAGCTGGACTCTTCCTCAGCCTTGGAGATTCGGAGGAGTGATAACATACTGGCCGCCATCATTGGGGAGCGAAAGGTTCATTTTCCTTGGGTGTATGACTAGTTCTCATTCTAGTTTGTTCCTCTGGATTATGGGACTAAGATTCATAAAGGTTGATTCTGTAATTGCAGTGTCGAGATTGTAGAGATGGCCTTGAGGAGACAAACAAGGCAAAATTCCGCATCCTGATCCAACTGATTTAGTTGAAGACAAACAAAGCGTGGTCAAAAAGCGAGGAAGGTTACAAGTCACAAGTTCGATCAGACTTCATTTCATTGGTAAGCTTTCAATCATTACCAAGTTAACATTTCTCTATTGAAAACCTTCCTTTGAAAATTTCTTTGTTCAGCTCAAAGTCTCAGGTCTTTTTCATCATAAAGTCTGTGACCTTGTTAAGATATTGGCTTTGAAAAAATACAACAGGTCAAACCCTAACCCAAATCCTCCTTCTCTGGTTGATGACCCTGAAAGATTGTTGAAAAAGCCTAAAGTCCCTTTCCCCGAGACTGAAACCACAAAATTGGAAAGGACCACTTCCTTGCTAGATCATATACTTAGTATTGAGGATATTACATTTGACATTAAATTTGAGCTATCCCTATTTCATTCGAAATTTGAGTCTTGTCTTACTGAAGAAGTTTTTGATCCCATAAATTTTGACTCATACCTTCCTGCCTCAAAGTCTTTGTTTAATCAACCTTCTGTTGCTTCTCAGTCTTCAAAACTTGAGCACGAGGTTTGGTCTAGTTTTGAGAAACTTTAAAGCCTATTTGATCAATTACAAATCACTGCGGAAAAGGCCTATATTTAGTATCAGCTTGAAATTTTATCTTCTTCCATATCCCCTACCGCACCTCTGAAAACATCCATATTTCCACCTTCATCTTCATCCCAACCAACACAACTCATTGCAATTCCCATTCACCATTCCCCGACAGTCATGGCGAGATTTGCACCTTTAGTATTACCTAGTTAGTTGGAAGCTTTACCTTATACCTATGGCCAGAGACTTCCTCTTTTTGATGGCAGCCTAGGAGTTAACATATTGATAAGATGGTTGATTTCATTGACTTAGAGGAGGTTGATGAAGATTATGCCAAAATGAGACTAATGGCCCAAAGTTTTTCTGGAGATGTGAAAATATGGTTCCATGGTTTGGCAACACACTCTATTGATACTCCTCAAAGGTTAAATGAGTTTTTCTTATCCAGGTGGCGAGAAAATAAGAATCCATTGTAGATCTTGGTGGAATACAATACATTAAAAAGGAATCCTAACGAGACGATTCAAGAGTTCACTATACAGTTTAATCAGATCTATAATTCCGTTCCGGATAACATGAAACCTCCACTTGATTTGGCACTTCAACATTACCCGAATTCTTTTGATCCAGAGATGGCTTATCAGCTAAGGGAAAGAGATCCTCCAACTATGGAAGAAATGAAGAATAATGCAGTAAGTGTGGACGCGAACTTGATGATTAAAAAGTCTTAGTTGAAACATGAGAAACCAAAAAAAAGAGTAACCATCAAAGAAGAACCTTCTTCTTCCACCAATCTCAAACTAGATGCATTAATCATAACCATGGAGAGAATGGTCGACAGGATGATAAGTTCAGATAGACCTTAGGAGCCACAAGTTAAAAATCTGAACTTCAGAAACCAGCAACAACCTCAGTATATGATAAAACAAAGAGAGCAGAAAGCTTCTGAAGCATTGACATCTCAACAACCAATTCAGACACCCTTGCAGCATAACTATGCTCAAGGATATTTTGATGATGAAATGGACCTGATTGTCGAGGAAAACCACTTCTTCAGAGAGATTACCATCCCATTTTCTTGACAGAAAATGAGAAGTATGTTGAGGAGACGGAGGATCCTAAGGATGAAGACTACATACTGGCAAATGACAATGCATTGGAAACTCAATCTGATGATTATCAAAGAGGATACTTGAATTCACTCAGCTCTCAGCAGAAGCAATATTCCTTAAGAAATAGAGATGTCCCAATCACTCCCATTCAGAAAAGGACATCACAATAGAAGGATACTCCACCAAAAATAAATCCTCAAGGAAATCAGAACAAAGGTAAAGAGCTGGCAACAACTAACCAAAGAAAAGTAAACAAAGCATCTACAAGAAATCCAAACAAAGACCCTGACACTTAGAAGAAGGATCAGACACAAAGAGATCTGCCCGAGAAATGAGACACCATCCAAAAAGAGGTAGACAAATCCAGTTCATTCAATTTAGAAACTGAAATTTCAAAGTTTAAAGTGTCAATCCCTCTTACTGAACTTGTCAAAAATAGCCATTACAAGTCTGATATAGTTAAAATGCTAAAAGTTGATCCTATGTATGATATGGTTAATATTGAAGATGACCAACCTGAATTGATTTTTGGTCCAGCCATAGATGGTCAGTCAGGAGATAGTGATGTTCCTCTATTTTACATAAGTTTAAGAATCCATTGGTTCATTCTTCATAATTACATGCTTGACTCCGGATCCTCCCATAATTTAATGCCCAAGGCCATCATGGAAAGGTTGGGTCTAGATATAAATCAGGAGTATCATGACTTGTACTCTTTTGATTCCGGTAAGGTTGTTGTCTTGGTCTAATCAAAGATTTGGTAGTATCCCTGGACCAAATCCTGACAAAGAATGTTTCAATGGATGTGGTTGTATCTGACATACCACCACGGTTTGGGATGTTATTGTCAAGGTCCTGGGGAGTGAAACTAAGAAGCACACTACAGTTAGACTTCTCCTATGCCACGATCCCAATTTTCGAGCAATTGAGGAAGCTGTACTGAGAAACAAAAATGAAATTCACGATAACTAGCAAGGAGAAGCCCAATAATCATCCTATAAATGTTTTACATACAAATTTAGAGTAATTTATTTTTTATAATGATAGCGAACAGAACAAAGTAGATTGTCAGCTTGTGGAAATTAAAGATGTACCAGATATTTTCAATTGTATAAAGACATTTTTAGATCAGGAAAAAGACAACCTTCCAAGTTCATCAGAACACCCATTGGACAAGGCAGAGAAAGGCTTAGAACAACCACCCGAGAAGGTAATGGAAAATTCAGAACACCCTGAAGTGAAAGTTTAGAAAATTGACCCAAAACAGAACCAAGATGTACAACCTTTGGAAGAGGAACACAACCTTTGGAACATGGACTTTGATGGAGCTCTTGGGAAAGATGGAGCAGGTATTGGCATTTGGATTTTAAGTCCTCATAATCAGCAAGGTAAGCTCCCTTAGAATGTGAGATTATTCTCATACAAGTTAGATTTTGATTGCACTAACAATGAGGTGGAGTATGAAGCATTGATCACAGGTTTAAAGATCTTGAAAAGGTTAGGTGCACGAAAAATTTTAGTGTATGGTGATTCAGAACTTGTGATCAAGCAAGTCAAAGGAGAATATCAAACTCATCATCCGTGAATGAAATAATATAGAAATGAGGTTTTAGATATTCTTAGGATGTTTCCTGAATATACAATTTCAATTGTACCAAGGAGTCAGAATCTTATGGCAGCAAGAAATTTGAGATTCATGTGAAGCATCGATCCTCTGTTCCTAACAACTTGAGATATTGGCAAGTATTTTGGGATGACAAGCAAGTGAATAAATTTCTTCAGAGTGAAGGAGAGTTTGAAAACTATTCCATGGATGAAGTTTATGATGAGGATGATCAAGTCATTGAGGAAACCCAAGTTGATATATTACAGCTGAAGGACAACAATATTCCGAAAGGTCTTGTACCTTTGGAAGACTTGTTTTATCAGGATGATGGAGTGAGGAAGCCTACATCAGTACCTACTAAGAAAGGTGTTGAAGACGTGAACATTGGAATAATAGACAAACCAAAAATGATCAAGCTGTCCAAAACATTGTCTCCCGAGGTAAAAGAGAAATACATTCGTCTACTGTCTGAATTTTCTAATGTTTTCGCTTGGTATGTAGATTTAAAGGAGTATGAGAAGAAAATAATTTAGCATACTATCTTGATTAAGCCCAATCAAAATCCCTTCAGACAAAATCTTAGAAGGATTAACCCGAGGTTGCTACCATCCATAGAGAAAGAAGTTAACATACTTTATAAGGCGGGCATCATTGTTCCTATCATATTTCCAGATTGGATATCAAATCTAGTCCCGATGAGAAAGAAGACTGGAGAGCTTAGACTCTGCGAAAACTTTAGAAACCTAAACAAAGTATCTCTAAAAGATAATTATCCGCTTCCCAAGATGGACCATATCCTTCAGAGAGTTGTGGGTGCTTCTCGACTGTCACTTTTGGATGGATACTCTGGTTACAATCAAGTTTTAGTGCCTGAAGATGATTTAGACAAGACAACATTCACCACTCCTTGGGGTACATTTAAATATGAAAAAATTCCATTTGGTCTCAAAAATGCAGGGGCCACTTTTCAGCGTGCCATGGACATAGCCTTTTCAGATGAAAATGATGTTTTCTTAGTTGTATACTTAGATGATGTAACCATATTTTCACATTCAAATGATGAACATTTGCATCATTTAAGAGTCATTTTTCAGAAGTGTAGAAAGTTCGGGATCTCTCTAAATCCAAAGAAAAGTTTGTTTGCTATGGAGGAAGGAAAACTTATCGGCCACATCATTTCGAAAGATGGCATCCATATTGATCCTTCAGGAGTAGAAGCCATTCAACAAATTGACTTTCCTCGCAGCAAGAAAGAAATCCAATCATTCAATGGTAAGATCAATTTCTTACGCAAATTTATTCCTAATTTGGCTGAACATCTTAGAGAAATGACCAATATGTTGAAAAATGACAATGAGGTGAAGTGGTCTGAAGAATCCCGCAAGTCCTTTCATGCAGTAAATCTTGCCTTAACCACTGCCCCTATTTTAATAAGTTCGGATTACTCCAATGATTTTATTATATTTTCATTTACTTTTGAGCATACCATGGCAGCAGTACTAATGCAAAAAAGGGATAAAACCGAGCTACCAATAGAATTTTTCAGTCGCAATATCAGGGATGCAACCCTTAAGTACAACATCATTGAGAAACAGACCTTGGATTTGGTAAAGGCGATCAAATATTTCAGAGTTTACATTTTACATTTACACACTCTAGCTTATGTGCCTAATGCAGCGGTAAAAGAAGTTCTTGTGCAAAATGACCCGGAAGGTAGAAGAGGTAGATGGATAGCAACATTATTAGAATATGATCTTGAGATCAAGCCTACCAAGCTGATCAAGGATCAAGGCTTAGCCAAACTCATGGCCGAATCAAACCTTTATGCTCTAGACATCAACCTTGTAGCAGCATTGTCCGACAATCGAGAAGAAGTGGATCATATTTAGGTATTTGAAATCTTTCTATCATCTCCATGATATTATGATATTATTTATATGCTTCAACATCTAAACCCCCCTCTAGGCATGTCTAAGGCTAAGAGAAGGCCATTGAAGTTGAAGGCTTCCAAATACTGTATCATGGACATCGCACTTTATTGGAAAGATCCTGGAGGTGTGTTGCTGAACTGCTTCACTGAAGATGAGTCTAAAGAGGTAATAAATGACTTCCACAAAGGAGATTGTGGGGGTCACTTGTACTGGAAGATCACGGCCAACAAAGTATTGAGAGCAGGTTACTATTGGCCTACACTTTTTGCAGATATTTATAATGTAGTGATGAGTTGTCACAAGTGTCAAGTTTTCCAAGGTAAAAGAAAGCTTCTTCCTTTGCCTCTACAACCTATATCAGCTAATGCACCTTTTCAGCAGTGGGGCCTAGATTCCAGAGGCGAGATCAATCCATCATCATCAGCACAACACAAGTGGATATTGACAGTGACAGACTACTTCACTAAGTGGATCGAAGCGATCCCAACCAGGCAAGCAACAGATTCAGTTATCATTCAATTTTTAGAAACTAATATTTTGTCCCGTTTTGGTTGTCCTAATAATATTATCACAGACAGCGCGGAAACATTCAAGTCCAAAAAGATGACTGAGTTTTGTGACAAATACAACATTAAGTTGGGACATTCTACAACATACTATTCACAAGGAAATGGTCTGGCAGAGTCCTCCAATAAATCCTTAATCAACATCATCAAGAAACTGTTGGAGGCCAAGAAAAATAATTGGCACAAAAAGTTGATCAATGCATTGTGGGCAGATCGGGTGAGTAGCAAGAAATCTCTTGGGCTTTCTCCTTTTTAGATTGCGTATGGAGTAGATATTGTTTTTCCTTCATCATTAGCAATACCGATCATGAAATTGTTACAAGAAGTAGGAAGTGAAGAGAATGATATTCAGTGTAGGATCAATCAAATGATTCACATAGAGCAGACATGGGATGAGGTATATGAGAGGATAAAGAGAATCTATGACTGGAAAACAAAGGAAGATGACTTCAAAATTGGAGATGTGGTGCTTCGTTGGAATGCCAGAAATGAAGACAAGGGTAAGCACGGTAAATTTGAAAACCTATGGAGAGGCCCTTATCAGATTTCAGAGGACAAAATGCTTTCTTGTTGGATGAGATGAATGGAGAACCATGCTTAGGAGGACCAGTTAATGGTAGGCCCTTGAAGCATTATCTTTTCTGAATTGTCTTGGTTTCATTGTACATACATTTTATTTTCTGTAATTGTGAAGTAGAAGACCAATAGAGTTCGGAGCCCAAAGTGAAGGCCATGGAGCTTCATTGATTTTCTGCCATTTTTAGTATTCAATCCTAAGTCATGTAAGTAAGTTTTGAGTCAGTTTGAGTTATTTGAGTTGTCATCATTTACTTGTGAATTCTAGTTTGAGTTTTTGACCGTGTTGGCCCATATGGTTAGGCACTTGGTCTATGGTGTTCTTGACACTTCCAAGGAGCTGCCATCCCCGAATAAGGCCGATGTTAGAGTCAGTATTTGCATACTGCCACCAATGATAAAAAATCCTCTTTTCATGTCATATTAGGGTCTCACTCAGAAATTTTTGTCATTCCAGCTAGGTCCTCATTCAAAAAATTTACTCACTGATGGTAGCCGAAGTCAAAATCACACTCTCCCTCAAAAAATCAATATTTGTTGGGCCACCTTCCTGTGTCTTACTGAGCATACATTCATTTTAAAATCTCATTTCATCATGTCTTATGTCAGTCAAGTCTACATGAAGTCTCCTCATTCAAAGTTTTGATTAGGTCTCTAGGTTTCATTTTTTCAAGGTCTAGTAAAACACCATTTCACTGCATAAGGCCAGCAAAAACATGAAAGTGAAAGAAACAATATCCTCTTTCATTCAAAAAAGGATTTGCAACATGTAACTATGGTTGCCAGATCTCTAATTTTAATTCCAAAAGTGAAAGTTTTGTTTCAGATTGTAATTTTATTTCAAAAAGATAGATGTAAATTTTTTTATTTTTTTATGTAATTTTATGTTTATCATATGTAATAAGTCACTATTCCTAGCTGTTTTCTCAAACTCTATTGCCAATATCATCCAAACAAAATTCAAAAGTGAAGATTGCCAAAACTTTAGCATCATCCACTTGCAAAAGAAAAAGTGAGAAAGAAAATTAGCAAAGAGGTTGAAAAAGGGTGAAAGGAAACATTAGAAAGTGGGTTTTGAATCTAAAACATCAAATTCAATCAGCTATCAAGGACCTCTTGGCTTTAAAATCAGCCTCATTTGCCTCTTACCACTGATTGAGTAAACCCCAAGAGACCCTTTCCACAGTTCAAAGTGAAAATCAGTAGAACAGAGCCGACGCTGTGCGTTTCCTTCTGGCGCTGCACATTTACCTGGCGCACACATTTCCTTAAGGCACTGTGCATTTCCTTAAGGCATTGTCTGCTTGCTTGAGGCACTGCGCACTCTGCATTGATGCTATGCATTTGTCCAGGAAGGCTCTAGTTACCTCCTCAGCTCCTCCAAGGTCCATGCAACCTCAAAACAAGTAAGTAGCTGCTTGGGAAGGTGTTTTTCTTCCTCCTCAAGTCACTCCCTAAGTGTTTGAAAGACTTAATTGAATATTTTTTTTAAGTTTATATCTAAACCCTAGATCTCCCCCGCCCCGTGCCCCACCACCCCCCCCAAAAAAAAAAAAAATTCCTTTCACTCTTAATCCCTTTCATACACTCCCCTACACTTTCATTCCCTTTCCCTAAATCATTTTATCCTAGATACCCTCTAACCCTTTGTCCCAAAAACCCTAAGTCCTAGGTGCCACAACCACCTAGGCTCCCAAACCCCCTATATTGCAAACAATTTCCACCCATCCCCAAGCTATCATACTAATACCCTATATCCCTCTCCAATACATATATCCCTTTACCCATCATCTTCATATTTACCCTTCCCCATACACCATATTTCCTGAAAACTACATTCCCAATACCTTACACCTCCCTAGGGTTTGATACTAAACACCATGGAAGATGAGGAATACAAACCACATAATGAGGAAGAGGAAACTGATAGAGAAGAAACAAAGGCCAAGAATTCTCACAAAGGAGGCCAGATACACAGGTTTGAGCCCACAGATCTCAAGGAAATCATAGTATCCCCTATGACTGTGACACCCTTCAAATGTCTAGGCTATTATGATTTTTGTGAGCAAGTTTAGGCAATCCAACACCATCTTGAGTTGACTAGGCTCTTCATATCCAAACTCCAAGACAACTAGGTCACTAGAGCATGTATCACATTTACTCTATCTACTGCCATCATATTAGCTGTTACCAGGATCCCAGATGTTGGGGAGAAATGGTTTAAACATGGTGATTTGGAGAGGCATTATTATGAGCCTTACATGAAAACAAGGTATAGAAATGAGAGAGGGGCTATTTTCCTTTTTCACACATCCTTGATAGATATGCCCCAATGATTAAGATTATTATGAAATATTTTTCATGTGAAGGTAGATTTTCCAGGGTCTATATCCGACTTTTAATGCATTTCACTAGGGTAAAAATGCTCAATATACCCTACTATCTTTTATGGAGTGTTGAGAATATGGCCTACAATGGCCAAAAGAGGGAGTACAAAGATAAAATGAAGAGCCTATTTCATCACTCCCACATTAAAACCATAGTTCTTTATCATCTCAAGGAACTCAACATTGCCTAGAGCAGCTTCATAGCTAATCCCATATTCACTCATGCATTTGCTCAAAATGTTCAAAGCATCCCTTCATCATCTCATCCTTCCACCTCCGTCCCTCCATCTCAGCTCATTGGGCATTCATCCTCATCTGATGAGTCAACCACACCATCACCTCCATCATCACCATTACATGAGCATATTCATTCACCTAATAGAGATGAATTCAGAGAGCAAGAGCACATTGAATAGGTTGAGGTAAGCAAACCTAAAGAGGTTGATTTGGGAATTTTTCCTCATACTTATCAGAGGGGACATAGGCAAGTGTTTTCCCCACATATTGTGGGAGGGGCCTTGCCTTCTTCATCAGCAAAGTAGGTACAAAAATGCAAGGAGAATATGACAGAGGTAGAGATCCAGCAGGAGGAGGACCTCCATGAGACAGAGCAATATTTTGGCTTAGTTGACCTAAGTGAGCATGATGAGAATGAAAACACAAGACTGTCATCAAAGAAAAGGATGCAGTCATAGGGTAACTCCAGGTCAACTTGTATAGGGAAAAATACATCATTTCATACTATGAGTAGGAGAACAAGCAGTTTGAGACCAAACATGAGCTCATGGAGATTCAGCTCATCAAGGCAAAGATGGAGGCAAAAAAAGCTAAGGTTTTACTTGAAGAAGCATATGGGGAATATAGTGACCAGCTGGAGGAACAGGTGCCAAGAAGAAGGCCAAGGACCAGAGGCCTAAAAAGAGCATTCGAGCTAGAAAAAAAGAGAGAGGTTGAACTAGCTAATGAGCTCACCCTGAATGAACAGTTTTCCAAAATGATCAATGAGAACTGGGAACATTGGCTTGAGAGGGTGAAAAACCACCTAGATATCCTCCTAGACAGCGCCAAAAGGGACAATAACATTCAAAGAAAGATGTCAAAATATTATAGAAATAAGATAGCTAGGGCTAAGCATAAGGCTGCCAAGACAAGAATTGAAGCCCAAATTCACCAAGGGGAGAAAAAGAAGCTTGATATACTTGCAGAGGCTTCACTCCATGCCTTGCAACATCAAACATCAGCTTATTTCCCAATTTTGAATACTTTTGGCTCATTTTTGGTAAAATTTCCTTTCCTATCTTTTTTAGGCAATTTCATATCAACAATTTGGTAAAACGCTTTTTGAGGCATTTTTTGAAGGAATGGAAACCACCAGTGGATTCAAAAGGACTAAGAAATCCAGGAAAACCATGTTTCCAGCCCTAGAAAGAAAAACTAATAGGTGAAAAAGGCAAAAAACCACCTAAAAATCATGTTTCTACCTTTTTTCAGGCCCAGGCGCTGTGCGTTTGCGTAGTATTGTGAGAATAGAATTTTGAGGGGGCAAATCAAGCCCATTTTGATAAACAAAGGCATTTTTGGAAACTAGACAGGATAATATTTCAAATGAGATATCTTGGGCTATATTTTGACATCAGGAAGATAGGTAAAATTCAGCTTGAAGATGGCGCTGTGCATTTGACACTGGCGCTGCGCATTTGCCAGTTAGCCGAGGTTTTCACTGTTTCTCACCAAAGTTGATTTTTACTTATGGGAAATCAAGGTTTTACTGATGTAATTGATGTGGTTGATGTAATTATTATGTTTTTACTATTACCTAGGGTAAGTACATTAGGTAAATGACCTCCATGAGATGTAATAAATCAGTTCACTTATGTTAGGGATGAGTCACTTTGACCACCCTACACTCTATCTATTAGTTCAGTTTTTGTTGTAACTACTCCTCCTCTCATGGATTCGACCCCTAAGGATAGGATGAGTTGGTTTGAGGCCTATATCATGTAATTTCTTAGTTATTCTAGAGGTTGGACTCTATTGGATGTTATATTAGTATTTCAGACTTTGGCATGAAATATATTGGATGAGTTGCAACTATTTTGGTGGGATTCCTATGGCATGGTATTTTGATATTGTTTCCTCTTCAGTTGTAACATATGTATAATTTTTTGTACCTTTAATGGTCCATTTCACTTTAAATATGTTTTATTTTTAAGGTGTGATAAGTAGAATTCATCTTCCATGCTCTGTTTTGGGAAAATCATCATAAATTTTTCATTTCTTCAGTTTAAAAAGAATTCATGGTTTTCATGCTCTTTTTAGCATCTCATCAGTCTAAACCATTTCATCACTATACTACAAATTGTTAAAATAACTTGCCTACCTTGCCCCATCAGATGTCTGCAATTCTGATTCTCTTTTTCCTTGACCTATTTCACTCTATGACCTAATTCACTCATCGAGTGACTACCCCAACCAAATCAAATCAAACAAACCTTGAGCTACTATATATAGCCTAAAACCCTAATCTATCCAACCCTCCTGGTTGTGATCCTTTGGAGAGAACCCTCTCCGGCTTTGTAGGGCTAGCTACCAAGTCAAAAGCTTGGTCTGTGGTTACCTCAGCTGGACTCTTCCTCAGCCTTGGAGATCTGTAGGAGTGATAACAAGAATCACAGTTTGGCTCCTATTTTTATAAAATTTGTGATGGCGTCATGTTGCCAATTTATCAAACCATTTTTAATAAGAAATCCCCCCAGGCTTTGAAAGGAAGAAAAGATAGACATCTTTTCGGTGTAAAGATGGTTTGGTGAGGAATTATTTACATATATCAAAGTTTTTGGGAGCATTACAGCTCCCCATGTTCTTCCATATTATGTTTCGGATAAATTAATGTTAAGATAGATTTCTTATCAGACAGTGGGTGATGGTATAACTAAAACCCTCAAAGAGCAGAAGAAATCCATCTGGCCAACCTTCCCGTTGCAATGTGGTGCTTACGCTTTACATGATCTTGGACACGCGGCAAAAGAAATACAGAACATCACGTCTCTAAATCTGGCTACCATGCTAGGTAGAGAGAATGACCCTAACAAGGTCGCTAAGAGTTTCACTATTATGGTCAAAATTAGGAAATTCATTCATGAGGATGATGAGTTTGATGATCTCTTTGAACAAGCTGAGATATTTTCACAAGTTTTAAATTTAGCATCAATAAAACTAGACCCAAAGGACCTCAATGAATTCCACATATACAAAAATAGAAGGCTAGGGCAGGTCCCTTTGGACCTGTTACAAATTGAAGAAGTAAGAGGACCTACTCCCAGCGTAAGCCTGGAGGAAAGTTCCAAGCACAATTCGAATGAGGAATCACAAGAAAAGTTAGTTCAAGGTTCTTAAGACTCTGAACACAATCTGAGAATAAAGAAGGAAGCCATGAGAATGACCCTGAATAGGACACAGAGGAAAATCTTGAAGAAACGACCGAAAATGTCTCGATTGAAGAGCATATGAAAACTGGTTGCACACAGGTTCAAATAGAAAAGATCCCAATTTTTGATCTGGATCAGGAGTGGAAGAAATTTAATAAAAATCTCCAAACAGAGACCAATCTTGAAGGGACTTCTGGATCCCAGACTCCACAACACACTCAACATGTTATAAATCTGGAAACAACAATACAAGAAATTGTAACTACTCAAGATATTGAAGTCATCCCAACACACCAAACTTCAGAAATTGTTTTAAAGATTGAGGAAATACCACCACGAGACATATTCTACAATCCAACACATAAGGCTATAGTAAAAATTCAAAGGAAGAAAATAAAATTGGATGTATCGACATCAACAACTCTTGGAAGTGAATCAATGGAGGTAGTGTGGAAAGAAACCCCCATTGATCCATCAGAAAATCTGACAAAGCTATCACAATTTGCAGGTGCCTATGCAACTGCAACAATTGATAAGGAAGCAGAAGTTCAACTTTTGCTTAAAGAAAAAGAAGAAAGAGTTCAGCTGCTTGAACATCAACTTGAGCAGGAAAGACAAAGTATCAGTAGGAAAGTGGAAATATAGATGGCACAACTTCAACAAGATTTTGAGCAAATAAGAGTACAACATCAAACAAACATTTCAGAGAAGAACTCACAGATTCACCAAATGTAGGCTATAATAGATAAATTCAAAGACAACCCTCAAACAAATGAATTCATTAAATAGGCTCTTGAACTAAATTCTCTATTGTCAGAACAACAAGAAATGTTCTACCAAAGAATCTCATTGATCAATCGCTATTGTGAAACAAGTGATAAGTTAACCAATCAAGTGATTGATCATAGATTAGAATATGAGGAACTAAATAAGAGGATATCAAAGTTCATTTCTTGGCAAGAATCTGAATAAGGTAAAAGATCCAATCTTCCAAAGATCGAGGAGTCCCATAAAGATATGTTATTCGCAGATTGGGACATATAGTTAAAGCAGGCAGAAAAGGCAACAACAAGAATAACCAATGTAGCAAAAAATATAATTGAGGCGGTGAATGAAAACACATCACACTGCCAATATTATTAAATAATGTAGGCCAAAAGCTCTCCCAGACATCAAACAATTAGAAGAATAGTGGAAAGAAACTACCAAAACAAATGCAGAGGCAATCAAGCAATTATCTAAGCTTGACTGGGAAACCTACTGGTGGTTTCTGGTAAAACCACACAGTCATTGGATGACTCTACGCTGTTTAACCAATTCTGCTCAAAAGATGGTGCCACCTCTCACTAATGTTGTATTCATGGGACAATTGAGATCTAGAATTGGATAACCCCCCGAGGTGAAGCCAATGATAGACATCTGTGAGCTCAAGGACTGAATGGGTGAATAGGACCATTCAATTTGAAGAATCTTGTCATCATTTTTTATTTTTTATTTTTAGTTTTATTTTACTTATTCTGAAGAAGGTTGTTTGAAATCTCCTTAGATTTTTATGTAATAATTTATTTTTTGATACATAATTTGTGTTATTTAAACCCCTTTCATGCATTTAGAGAGAGGTCTAGGATTTTATCAAAAACACTTTGCAAGAGCTTGCACTTTTGTACTTTTGTGACAATTTTAATGAGATAATTGGAACAATATCACTATTTTCTTAGATATTGAATCATACTCTACTGAAATTGCACTTATGTACTCTTAGAGTATATTTAATTGAAGAAAACGCAGATCAATATTGCTGACCTCATGAGTAGGACCTTTCATATCTGGTACTTTTATCTTTATGATTGTGTTTTGTTTATGAATTAGCATTAATATTTCTTATATTGTGTTATGTATGAGATACAAGTTATAGTTTGACATTAAAGAACTTTTGTATAAAATATTTCAGCTGTAATTCCTTATTGAATACATGATCAATTGGTATATGCGATATATTTTCCATAATTATTTTGCGTAACTATTTAGTAAAAATAATTATCATTAACAATTTCTTATCTTATAGAAATTGAATGATATTTATTACCTTTTGCAATAAGACATCTTTGTAGATCGCATGGTTTGAGTTATTCTCAGGTATACATATATTAAGATACAGGTTAGAATAGATAGATGCATGTGTTTATCATTTAATTAGATCATTTTCAGTTCAATCATTTTCCATTATATCTTATATCAACTCAACATCATCATCATATCAATTCTTACTGGGAAAATGGTCCCATTATCCCTAGTCAGAGCCACCACACAAAACGGAAAAGGAGTTGCTTTCAAGGTCCGGACTGGGTGGTTATCCCCCATGTTGTTGCAACGGAATTCCATGACTTCAACATAATGATATATGTATCCGTTTGCTTACACATGCATGTATGGACTCTTTCTATATAAGTATGTATGAATCTTACGGAGATGTGATGTTGTTTTAACCATCATTTTTGTTAGCTTACTTGCTTTCTAGTTTGTGATGCATCTTCGCTCGTGTGTTCCCTTCCAAGCCGTGTGCTTCCACAGGTTTCCAAGGGGCGCACTCACCTCACTTTCCGCATGTTAGAACCATTCATGCACCTTCCTTGGCTTGTTGTGCATCTCACATCCTTGCTACCAACAAGGACATCCTTCTTACCTCTACGCGCTACCGCGGTCAAGGCGATACCATACGTCCCACTGCTGGGAATCCTACACAAAATGGTCTGAGGTCTAGTTGGGACTTCTTAACGGGGAGATCCCCTAAGATATTGGCGGGTCCAACACCATCAACACACACTTTGAACTAAAACATAAAGTTCCTTATCATAGATAGGACAGTTAATTATTGGTTTAGACAAGGTCTCAGATTGGTAACATATTGACATCCTTTGTTGCATTAGTACTACTATGATGGCATACTTGCTTAGATCGGTTTCAATTTCAAATCGTTGTTGTAGATATGGTAATGCTAGCAGTAGTGCAGTTCTAATCTTTTCCTTCAAATTCAAAGTGTCGAAGGCCTTCTGTTTCTTTCCTATTCGATGAAAAATTTGTTTAACACTTGTCGAAGCATCTAAAGGAGTTTCAATAGACAATAAGTTAGATATAAACTTCCTCCAATATTGGGCCACTCCCAGGAAGCTTCTCATTTATGTTACATAATTAGGCTTGGGCCAATTTATAATAATTTCTATTTTAGAGGGATCTTTCCTCAATTCCCCACCCCCAATAATACAACCCCTATATAGCAAACATGTTTTGCCAAAATCACATTTCGACATATTTAAGTACATTTTCTCCCTTTTAAACACATATAATACTTTTTTAGCATGCTTGACATGATCTTCCTAATCCGTACTAAAAATAAGAATGTCATATAAGTAGAATATAACAAAAATCATCAATGAATGGTCAAAACACATCATCCATCACCCACATGAAAGTGATGGGAACGTTACAAAGGCCAAAAGGAATTACTAACCATTCAAATATTCCAAGTTTTGTTTTAAAATAAATTTTCCACACATCACCTTCAAATATTTTTATTTGACGATAACCACGTCTTAAGTCTAACTTAGTGAAATAAGTTACATTATTTTTTTGATCTAACAAGTCATCAATTTGAGGAATAGGGTAATGGCTTTTCACCATGATTTTGTTCAATGCTTGAAAATATATGTACATCCTTCATGTACCATATTTCTTTGGTACTAATACAATAGGTGACCCACATGGAGAGTTACTTGGTTTGATTATTATTTTGTCAAGCAATTCATGAACCTACTTCTCAATCTCTGCATTCTTTAATCGTGACATCCTATACATACCAATGTTAGGAAGTGAGGCATCTTGTTACAACTGTATCTCATGTTTTATCTCCCTTTTTGGAGGCAATCCTTAAGGTTCCTAAAAAATTTAATCATAATTAGAAATAACTTTATCTAATTCATCTTTAAGAATGTGAATATATCCTTTAAAAACATCGGATTCATCAGTGTCCTTAGTCTTTACAATCACAAGTACAAATTTCTTGCTAGCATTTATAAGTCTCTTCATTTATCTTGTGCTAACAAGAAAATGTTAGTCTTCATATGGGTTCTCACAATGTATTCAATTTCATCTTTGAATAGATGGTAGTTTTTCTCCTCTCTATAGAATATGGATTTTCAGTGGTAAAGACATGGGCTTCCCAACATAATTCCACATTTGTCAAGTGGAACTACATCTAATTAAACCTTATCTATGAAGTTAGAGGTGATTGCAATTATGAGTTTACATTGTTTAGTTATTTGCAATTTTGCATAATCACACACCCATCCTAAAGGGTAAGTTTTTAAATGAGGTTTAGCTTCTAAGCCTAACTTCTTGACAGTTTCTTCAGATATGGGATTTGCTTGGGAACCACTATAAAATAGTGTATCTTCATATGCATTTTTATGATCCTAATATGAAAAAGCTCACTTCTTTTACTTTCATCATGTTTAATTTTAGAATTAGGAGACTAAATAATAGATCTAAAACTAGCACGAGAAGATGATATATTTAAGTATTGAGGGGTTTTCGCAGTGCATTATATTAGATATCATTTTTTGGGATTCAACTGCGTTAAGTAAGTCATTCATCTATGGCCATTTCCATGAGAGGTAGTCGCAACTGACTAATTTCTCATGATTATTGAATAGTCCACTTAGCACTCATTGCATCGGGTGATGCTCACATGGGTGAAGAGGTGAGATTGAAACTAGTGAAATGAATCACATAGCATCAATCATCACTTTCGAGGCTTGCACCCGATAACCAAGACTTCGAAGGAGGTCACCCATCCCAAATCGCCTCTGTCTCAAGCGTGCTTAACTGTGGAGTTTTCCCCACAATTAAGCCCACTTAGCTTGCTAACCCATTTTCAAAACCATAGCAAGTATTGTGCCTCATGAACTATTCAAGTAGAGCTGCCTCTCATGGAAATGGCCATAGATGAATGACTTACTTAACACAATTGAATCCCAAAAAATGATATCTAATATAATAAACTACGAAAACCCCTCAATACTTACATATAAAAGAGTAAAGGGAGCTCTACTTGAATAGTTCATGAGGCGTAATACTTGCAACGGTTTTGAAAATGGGGTAGCAAGCTAAGTGGATTTAATTGTGGGGAAAACTCCACAATTATGCATGCTTAAGCTAGAGGCGATCTGGGACGAGTGACCTCCCGGGAAGTCCTGGTTACTAGGTGCAAGCTCTGAAAGTAATGATTAACGCTATTTGATTCATTTCACTAGTTTCAATCTCACTTCTTCACCCCTCTGACCATCAATCAATGCAATGAGTGCTAAGTGGACTATTCAATAATCATGAGAAATTGGTTAGTTACGACTACCTCTCGTGGAAATGGCTATAGATGAATGACTTACTTAACGCAGTTGAATCCCAAAAGATGATATCGAAGATGATATATCTTGTGCTCCTATAGTTGTGATCTTAGTTTCATCACCTGAGTCGAACTCAAGATCTTGTTGAAATGTAGCAACAATGTTTTGTTTCCCCTTATTTTCAAACTTCTATTTTTTTCCAAAGAAAAAATCAGCGACTTTCTATTAGTAAAAATGGAAAACTACATTCAGTATATGTATAAAGCATTCGAGATTCGTCTCAAGGGACCTGTATGTGAACCATACACATGCATTGTAGTCAAGCTACCAATAAAATAAAAATAAAAAAATAAAAGTAAAATTATAGATTGCTAGATGTGCTGGACTTTTCTTTTTTTCCTTTTTTGTTTTGAACTTTTTACCAAACCCCAAGTGATGGGGTAGTAGTGACAATTTATAGTTCATTATTTCCAGAAATGTTTGGGACTTCTTTATCTGAACCAAAACTTTAAGATACATGAGTTCGCTTAACTCCACCTTTTCCTTGATTATTGTTTTTCCCCTCTAATGGGTTTTCAATGGTCCGATCAGTTGTCAATCTATTTGAATTCTTTTCTTGGTCTTTCTGTTCTTCCTCCTCTTCTTCTCCCTTCTCTTGAGATCCTTGTTGTTTTTCTATCTCCGACTATTGCTGAGTTCCCTCCATTTCTTCATCCTCCTCAGCAGACGATGGGGGTTTTGGAAATTTCCATCCTTTTGGTTTCTACGGCCCCTTTCTTATTTTTTCCTTGCTTGGATGCATGCATTTTTCAAGTTCCTTGTTTGGTGGAACACCCTACATCTAAATGCAGTGTTTTAAAAATCTAACCATTGTTTCCACTTGAAATATTTGTGTGTCAGATGAACACAATCCAAAAGGCCTCTGCTTAAATCCATATCTACACAGATACAAGCAAAAGGGAAGACCCCTTTTTCCATTCTTTCTCGATCCATCTTTACAAATCCTCCCAAGGAGTTTCCTATGACTTCTAAGGCCAGATGATGCCAAAAAGGTAGTGGGAGATTGTGAAGTCTAACCCAAATCAACATTTTAGATACCACCATTGAGTTTGCATCAAAACTAGGGAACCATGGGGTTATGAAGAGCCTTTCCCTTCCCCAGAACCATGGTCCATCCGTTTCTGATATGATTGTAGTATTTTTCATTATCAAATTGAACCATAAAAAAACCTTTTGCACACATATGAATACCACAGTCAATGGTGTAGTTGATATGGATCCACTCACTTAGATCTTCAACTTTATGCTATAAACCATTAAAACGACAAATGATAGATTTTTCTTGTAAGGTATTAAAAAGGCCACTTACTTCTGGTAATTCTATGGTTAGATTTGGAGCTTGATCCATTTTTTCTACTATGTACGACCTTGGAATTATCAGATTTGGGCTTTGTTTGTCCTGAGTACCAACTTTCCCTCTTAATACATCTTTAAAAGAAGCCTATCCCTTGACTGTTGGTCCTGATCTGGAAGATGTGCTTGCTCCTGGGGCTCCTCCTTTTAGCCGTACATTCTGGATAATAGTAGAGTTCCTTTGAATTCCATGGTCTTTCAAAGGGATCTCTTCCTGTAACACTTTCCTAGAAAAGATCAGACTTTGTAATGAGGCAGAAATATCTGTAACATTCTAAACATTTTGCTTCAGATCTGTCACTTGATCTTTACTCTAGACCCATAACACTATCGATTCGCTAGAGATAGCCTTGATAAAAATCTGATATGAATCCACCGAATTTGTGTCTGCCCCTCTACTACCTCCTCTGGACTTTCGTCCCTGTTTAACATCTTCCTGTTCAAAATATTGAAAATAGGATTGAATAGATACAATATAAAAAGAAAAAAAAACCAATAATCAACGTAGGATATTTCCCTACAAAAACCCGCAGACATCTTTTCTAACCCCAAAAGGGTAGTGTTTTGTTCTCCATCTTCTGTTTCCATAGAGAAAAAATTCAAGGGCTTGATTCACCAACACCTCAATGGCAGAGTCAACCCATTCAATCCAATCAGATATTTTCCATTTGAGAACTCTGACTAAGGAAAACCTGCATGCAACATATCCATTGGGTTTCCAGCTTCGATCTTCTTTGAAACCCTAGTTTCAGAAAAGGATAGGAGCTTCCTACTCTTGACGTTGCAAAGCAGACCATCATAAACCAAGTGGAGCCAAGCTTCTGGTTTTTGGGACCACCGGAAGTTGTCTGCCTAGAGGGAGTGTGAGGCGAAACCATGGCTCTATGCCCTGCGATTTTTCGGATCTTCCATGGCCTGGAATTATCCAAAGTAGTAGGGTATCTTGATGCGAAGAAGAGGCATCAAAATATCCTGGTATGTTTGTGAAGCTTGGGAAACCCTTTTCTTTGACCCTACATTTTCCATTTTTTGCGAGCTTCTCACAAAGGTATTTCAAGTGATAATCCCCCAAATGTGTCAAAATTCGTCTGGATCCTGCACTGCAGGCTTGTGAAAACTCTTTAAAGCAGCATGAAGAGACAGAGGCCACAAAGGAGGAGGCCTCATAGGCATTGGCAGATTCAGACCTAGAAAAAACGAACAAGAAAACTTTCGTTTGACTCTCCATCTATCTCCCCAAAATCTATCATAGGAATAGAGTTATTATAATCAATTTTTTCAAACTTCTGTTGTCTCAATTTTGGATGCAATTTCCAACATCTAGCCGCATCATGTCCTTCCTTCCTGCAATGATTACATGTAGGATTTTCATCATATTTCTTTATGGTATTTGTTTGGTTTTCTTTTCCTTTTACTTTTGAATTTTCTTTCGTTGAATTAGATGGCTTCTTTAAAAAAATATCATGAACATTCTTCCTCCTGGATTCAAGGAGTGTAGCTTGAACAAAAACTTCCTCTAATTTAGTTGTATTGAACATAAGGATGGTATGTTGAAGATAATTAAGCAAAACACTAATATACTTGAGAATAATTTCTTGTGTATACAATGGAATACCAAAAATCAAAGCTTTCTTCCTAAACTCCTGAGTGTTACTCTAGACACTTTATCCTTTACCTTGTCTCAAAATTTTCCAGTCCATTTTGGCTTGTTGCATGTAGCCCGATGAATTATAATTGTTTCTTTAATGAAAAGAATAAATTACTTTACCATTTCGAATGAAGTCTTCTTCACTTTTTCCCTCCCATTAGATCATGGCCATACCACTCAATCAAAGGGAATCAAGTTAGATCTTTGCATTGTCCTTCACAATATTTTGGATCTTGCAATAAACTTCAAGTCACCTAATCCAAAATTAAACTTCTCTATATTAATTTCACCATCATATATGGGAAAATCGAAATTAACATAAATTTTTAACAAAGGTGATTTCGATGGATTTTTCTTAGAATGTTCTTTCAAATAAGACATTTTTCTTGTACTATAAGAAGAATAATATGATGGTGATGGATATGGAGATGTCTTGGGAGGATCACTAACTCCTTCAAATTTTACCTATGGTACACTCTCATTGCAATTATTTCATTCGTGATACAACTCCTCTTCCATGGCCCTCATTTCCATGAATGCTTTAGGGAAACCCCCTTAAGAAGTGGAAGGGTTCTCTCTTATTAATGATGTCATTTATTTCCTTTAGGTTTCCCATCTCAAACCAAAATTTGGGTTTTATTCTTCCAACAATACTTATCCTTGTTTAAGCTTTGATCAGGTAGCATTCATGCTCATAAATATTGTCACACCTACTATGATACCAAAATCAATAAAAAATTGCAATTATAAGTGTGATTAGCTTAATGAGTGAGTGAAAATAATTAGCATAATGAGTGAGTGAAAATATTGAAATCGATTAGATAAGGAAGAAAAGAAAGAGACAAGAAGAAATGAGGTTGTTAATAGAGTTCACCCATTGTAGGCTACGTCTCTTGGCTAGTGTCCAATGACTGGCCACTCTATTAAGTGATGCAAAAGAAAAGTTATAATCACCAAGTCTCCAACCTGCAAAAATTCTTGTCCTCTAGCTTGTAAAAAAGACGATGGTTTTCAGAAAACCACTTCTACCTCCTTGGATAACCAAAATAAAGCTTGAAAAACCACTAATTTTCAAACTTAAAAAAGTTCACACAACATAATTATAACTATGCTTGACAATATTTACAACCTCATACCCTCTGGTGCACTAGAAAAAGTCCTACGGTTTTATAGTTGAGGTTGTAACTACAATCCCATGGTTTCTTATCATATGTTCGATGCTTTTTTATAACCAAATATAAACGTGTAATTTTTTTTATGCCAAACTAAATAATTCCATGGTGCATTCGCTAGTTCTTTGGGCTATTTGAGAAAGGGTTGGAGAGTCAAGTCTTGTCGATTGCTATTTCTAGAGTCGTAGTTGAAACAAACTTTAAATAACCTATCTCTTGCTTGTCAATAATTCCATCTATTGTCTTGGTGGCTAAGTAGTTGGTGTCGTGGCTCAAAGGTCACATAGTCGATATTTCCTATCGCTATTTTTAACACATGTCGATTTCAACAAAATTTATATATAGATTACCACCATAATCGTCTAATTGATAGTTGTTACCGTGCTAGCAGAACGTTCTATTGACAACGATGAGATCAGGGGTTTGATTCTTCCCGATGGATTTTTTGCCAAACCTTGAGGAAAATTGAGACTGTCGTGTAGTGCCTCCTGATTGGTCCTTATGGAAGCCACATAAACCTCCTCTTGTATATTCTTTTTTTCAAGTTAGCTTACCCTGTCATTAACAAGTGTCCTATTCTGGTGTTGCTAGCTATCAACCATGTCAACAAACCTTTCCATGTGTCATGCTCTGATTGGTACACCTGTCAGTAGTCATGGTGTCATGTCAACATCCATATTATGTCCTCTTGTGGTGCTACCACACGGCACACCCCACAAAATCTTTGCTTATTGGACCAAAAATTTAGAAGGCCATAACTTTCTCATACAGCATTCATTTGAATTCATTCAAGTGTCATTGGAAATATCTCGACGAGATCTTCGGCATGAAGACCTTTGCATCAACATTTGAAGACATTAATTTTGATTATCAGTGTGTATGATTGTTTCTTTACCCATTAAGTAATGTTTCCATTTTATCACACTTTGAACTAAAGCATACATTTCCTTATCATAGGTAGGATAGTTAATTACTGCTTTACAAAAAGTCTTAGAGTGATAACATATTGAAATCCTTTGTTGTATTAGTACTACTCTCAAGGATTACCCACTTACATCAGTTTCAATTTCAAATGGTTGTTGTAGATCTGGCAATTATAGCATTTTTGTGGTGTTGATACTTTCCTTCAAAGTGTCGAAGGCTTTCTATTGCTTGCCTCCTCACTATAAAATATGTTTAACACTTGTCAAAGCATGTAAAGGAATCACAATAGACAAGAAGTTATCAATAAACTTCCTCCAATATTGGTCTAGTCCTAGGAAGATTTTAATTGCTATTATAGAATTAGGCTTGGGCCAATCTATAATAAGTTTATTTTTTAGGGGGACTTATCATCAATTTTCCACCCCCTACAATACATCTCAAGTATACTAAATATGTTTTGCCGAACTCAAATTTCGACATCTTTAAGTACAATTTCTCCCTTTTAAAAAAATCTAATACTTTCTTAGCATGCTTGATATAATCCTCCCTCACAATAATATATAATATATAATGCTTGATATATAATATATTTCACTCACAATGTGTGAGCTACGCCTCTGGTTCCAATTTGAAGGTGGAGAGGCATCTATATTATCTCAACAAAATAATGGAAAATTACATGGCAATACCTCACATATAGGAATGATCCAAAAACATGTTGCTCAAACTGCGACATACTCCATACTAGCAACTCTGCTGTAGAATTCCACAACTTTAGAGTATAAACATGACCATCTTCTGACATGTGCAAGACTACCTTGAAGTTTGTGCTAAGCATTTAATGACACATGCGGGCTTCTACCACGAGCCCTTAGATATGCTGCTCAAATCCAAATTTTGATTACACTAGTGGATTCCTTGTGAAAGTTTGAGAAAAATGAGTATAAACTTGATTAGGTTCTCGACTGTCACCTCCTCCTCAAATTTTGTGCCATAATAGTTTAGAATATTCCTAAAATATCCCCTAGAATATTCCTATAATATACTATACAATTTTCTCCATAATCTTCCACGAGATTTGTTTCATCATGGGATCCCTCTCGAGCTACCACCCATCAAATTCCTGTTGCCTCTCTTCATGCTTGCAGCATCCATCAATGGATCAAATGTCAGTTTTAAATAATATAAGTGTGGGTAAATATTACAAAAACACCAGTTTGTGGATTGACTGATGGTGGATAAGTTAAGGCATTGGTTTAGGGTAGGTCGTGGGGTCAAACCCGCATGCCTCCCGTATTAGTGCTTAATGAAATGGAGTATAAAATTAGCATATTGTTTGTTATAACTAAAATCCAAACCCATAAGTTAAATCCATACATTAAACTTAAACAACAATTCATGGTTGGCATGCCCTTTGAGGGGTGACAAATTCATGGTTTGTGCCACATGGTGACTTTTCATAGGGCCATGTGGTGCCTTGTGATTGGACCACTTGGTGGCCATTCATTGGTTAATGCCACATCACCTACACACAGTTAGCTACCACATGTCACTATGTTGCCACCTAGTTAGAATCTACCACATGAGCTCTTAGAGCCTGACACACCAGCCTTTTCTGCAACATGTCCTCCAAGCCTATAACTTCACTCATGTATGGACATGCCATGTGCCCTTTGACCATGAAATTTTCCCTAATTTTACCAAAACTTTGTCTGGCTATAACTTTTTCAAGCAGACTCAGATTGAGGTGGCATTCTTGCTGTTGGAATCGTCCCAATGAGATCTACAAATTTGTGACAATTTTGCTAAGATTTTAGAACTTTGAATTTTAATCCTTTTGGGATCCTCCTGGATCAATCCTCCCCACTATAGGAATCTTGGTTGCCAAAAGTTACATATATAGATCATACATGTTTTCTCCGATTTACAACATAGTCCAACTAAATGCCAAAATATCACTATGTTTCATATTCGAGTTATGCTATACACTTCATCACGTTTACAAGTTTTAGCCCATCTACGGGTCTTTAAAAAACAACATGTGATTTATAATGGTGGCCACACTCAACTACTTAAAAAGGATACCCATCTCTTACCTAACTAGGCTAATCGGATTTCTTCCTATAGTTGTCTCTCTTCCTAAACTGTTTCATCGTCTGGTTCCTTTACAAGTGTTTTCTAGTCCTTCTTTGGATGTAGCTCTAGATGGATCTTCCAACATGTAGCTCTTTGGTGTCATCTCTTGTTGCAATAGGTGTAGTGTTTTTTCTTCATCGTGACTTTCTTTATATTCTTTTTCTTCTAATGTGGAGAGGAGTCTTTATATTCTGTCTCCTTCCTGGTCGACATAAACTTCCTTAAATGGTTGTCTTTAGTGTAGCTCTAGTGAGGTCGATTTGACTTAGCTCATTCTCTAAAATTCTCACCTCCATTTTTGGAGATGATTGAAAATCACGATAGTTGGAATGGTGTGATGTGCTCTCAGACTGCACTGATTCAGACTTGTCACTTGATGACTCTCTTTCTTCTGTGGTTTTTGAGTTTCCCTAATTAGTGATCTGGGAGCATTCTCCAACTTCCTCTCTGGCATGGCCCAACCTTTCATATTGAGCTATTTATACCACTTGGATGGGATTCACAATTCCTAGGCCATTAACTTCTAGGACCTTTCCTTCATATCCCACATTCTTCATTAGCTTTGACCTAATGCCTGTAGTGTGATTTTAAAAAGCACCAAAATCATCATCATAATGGGAACATGAAATTGAAGAATCAATGACATTGTTTAACTCACTTTCTGATTTTAAATTGGGGATGAATGGATTTTTTAATCCTTCATTACACAAAAACTTTTCCAAGGCCTCTTTTGTGGCTTATGACTGAAGCTACAATCACTACTTCTCCTCTTATGCATCTTGTAGCAATTTCTTGAACTTAATATTTTATTGCTTGAATGCTTTGGGTGATTTCCTCGAGTTCTTGGAGACAGGCATTATTTGGTGCTTTGCCTATCTTTGGTCCAACACCTGTAATCCCAACAACTATGATCTTCATCTCCTCCCCTGAATAAGAACCGAAGTCATGCTACACTGGAGAAACATTTTTTTACTTCCCTTTGCTACTTGACCTCTAAGGCTTTAAGTTGAGATATAGTTTATAACAATGCTCCTCATCATGCCCATATTTCTTGCAATGAGAGCAAGAGGTATTTTATTCCTTTTTCTTTATTGTCACTGTCTTCTTTGCATGGTCATCTTGTTCATGCTTCCCATTGTTTTCAAGATGAATTACTTTCACACTAGCTTCATCTAGATTAGTGGGATCAAACAACAACAATGAGTGACAGAGATAATTATGTAAAACACCAATATATTTCATTAAAGATTTTCGTGAGTCTAAATGAATATTCATTACCAATGCGTGCTTCTTAAACTCTTCTATAAAACTTTAAACATCCTGACCTTTACCCTGTCTCAAATATTTCCATTCCATCATGGCTTTCTATGTATAACCCAATGGGTAAAATTTCCCTCTTAATGCAGAAACAAACTCAAACAATGATGAAAGGAGTTTACCATTATGTTTATTTCCTTTTTGAAGTTTTCACTCCCACCATACAAGAGTCATGGCATCCAGTAAAAGAGACTCTAATTTTATCTTCACCTCGTCCTCTTCAATCTGTTGTATAAGGCAGTAAACTTTGATTTGTCTAATACAATTGTTTATATTTTCTGCATCAACTACTTTGTTAAACGTGGGAAAATCAAATTTCACATCTAATGACTGTTTGAATGATGAAAATGAGGGGAAGAGGAAGAGCTTGAAATTGAAGATGGAGAGTTAGGATGCTCTCCCTCACCTCCTCAATGTATTAACACATTATCTCTTGCTAGAGATCCCTCTTTCTTGCCCTCTTTTACCATTCTCCTTTCATAATCTGCAAACAAATTTTCCACTTGATCTGCCATCTCATAGAAGGACTTGTGGAAAGCTTGCTCATTCTCAGTGCGAATGTCATTATCCTTCATTTTAATTCTGTTAGGTCCCTATAATACTAGTGCATCCCCATTATTTTTATATTAGTGTATCCCCCTATTGTTATTGTTGTTCCCCATAGAATCCCACTATTATTATTGTTGTGCCCTTACATTATTATTGTTATGTCGGCTTTGATTATATGATGACCCCTTAGACTCTTATATATACTAAGGAGGTCTTATCATTTGAATCATCCAATAATTGTTCATTTATGTGATTTAAAGGAGGTTTCCCCCTCGAAGAGGATAATTTTTAAGTCATTGATCTATCTTTTCATCTTTTTTGTGATCTAGTTACATAACATTTAGTATCAAAGCTTTGGATTCTAGGGTTTCGCTTATTCAAATAGGTCATCTTGGCAATTTCACTATAATTTTTTTTTCTACGAGGCTTCAGAAGTTTAAATTGCAAATATGTGGATCTGAGATATTGGTGAACTTCGTGTATGAATTTCAGATCCTAGTTCACTATATTTTCAGAGATATGATCTGAGGAAGTTAGGGTTTTTGCAGGCTCCAAAATTCAATTTCAAATAGGTGACCTAGGGAAAATCGTCATAAATTTCTCTTCAAGCATCATATTTGAATTTCGTAAGTGGCTAAAATTTCATGGATTGTAGCATTTCATGTATCATTTTTAGGACCGAATGTTGAAACAATGACACGTGGCACTCCGTACAAGTTCACTCTACTAAACCAGTCGATAATCAGGTCGTCATGGGAGATTGGGCATAACTTTATCTTGAAAAATCCAATTTTGATCTGACTTGTGGCATTGGAAATAAGAATCAAAGGGATACCATAGGGAGGAATTTCAGACCTTGAAAAGAAAAAATTACAAATATACAATAGTTTTAATATTGAGCTCCTAAAAAGCAAGAAAAATGTGTGCATTTTTTTTAAAATTTTACATAAATTTTGTTTGAAAAATTAGTTTGAAGTGATTTAAATGGCATAGTGAAGCATATATATAATTGTTTGATTCCAAATTTCCTTGGAACAAAAAAATGGACACACCTAGTAAGCAACCAAAAATCTCTACTATGATGCACGAAGAAGAGGAAGAAATGCAACACGATATATCTAAATTACAACACCAAGTGCAACAAATTTCGCTCTCACAAAGAGTAACCAAAAATTAATTGGAAAAGATGAATGTTAAGATGGATGATTTATAAGTAAAAATAAAAAGGGACATGAACGGTGTTAACACTCAGGTTGTCCCTTGGCTCCTTCAGGGATACGGCCGAGGTAACCACAGACCAAGCTTTGGACTGCCGGTCCTAGCCTACCAGCAGTCAGAGAGGGCTCTCTCTTCGGGATTTAGCCTTGTTTTAGGGAATGATCTTAGGCTAGCTATTAAGTACAAAGGGTTTTGTTTTTTGGTGAGGAGAGAATGGTCTTAAGCAGAGAGACATGCAAAGCGCAAAAGGTTTAGAACATTGGGCATGGAGTCAAGGATGTGGACCGAAGGATGTGTTTTCTTTGACGGAAGAGGAATACAGAGCAGGATAGCTACACATGGACCAATATTGAAGCTTGAAATGAGACGAATGGAGGTCAGGGAATGAAAGACAGCTAAGTAATTTTCATTCGTGCTAACAGAGGGAACGGGAATGAATATCCTATAGGAGCAATTACTTGAATTCCTACAACAAGATTCATAAACGGAGGAAACTAGTGCAAATATGAGCCTAAGAGGAATTCATATTATAGGCTAGTTTAGAAGATAAACATAGAGAAATAACAGGGATTGAGTACAGAGTGCTGTTAAGCTAATTCTGAGCTAGTCTTCTTTTCTGTTATTTAGATCATGACACAAAGGCGATATAAACACATTAAAACTCAAAACAGAGGCAAGAAAGAGAAGAGGAAAACTTATTAGTCCATGAGGAAACACGAGGATTCTGTAGTCAGCTCTTCAGCCATCAAACACACATGTAGACAGTCCAAACACATTAGTTCCAGCAAGCTCTGTTCATTAAACCTCTCAGAGTGTACACAGCAGTGTTTCAAAATCAGCTTGTCGATCAAAAAACTCTCACCCTTTGAACAGTACATAGGGAGGTTTTTATAGAAAAAAATTTCAGACTTAGATCTGTGGATAAGATCTTAAGGAAAATATCTCAAAATATCTATCAAACCTATCTAAACAGATCTGAACTAAAACAGTGTTTTCTGCTAAAAGTAAATGCATGAAAGACTATATGGGCTGAGCTGGGGCAGCTGGCATCTTGGAGTAAATATCTAAGGCTGCGCATGAATCCTTTAGGCGGTTCCATAAATGATTTTTGTCTTTTTGGATTGAGGCGGTGGCTTGCTGTCCTTCTGTTCTCCGCTTTATTCCACGCCTCTGGTATTGGATATCTTCCGCTTGCCTTGTATTCTAAAATGCAAGTGAGATCCTCGCCTGGGCTATCTTCTAACCAGAGTGTCCTGTAGCAGAAATCATTTGGAAAATTCTCTATGCAGGCAAAGCCCACACAATTCAGAATGTGGGTGATTCCACAATGATGCAGAGTTGATAGCTTCTGAGCCACTGTTCTGCTACCCACGAACAGATAAAGAAGAACCTGTGAACATTCTTTGTCGCATTGAGCGGCTCGATCCTTAGACTCTTGCATTTCCCCATTCTCTTCAATAATATCATTACCCCCAGCCTGATGTTCTTCATCGTATACAACATCTTGAGTCTGTGTCTCATTTCTAGTGTCCAGTGCTCGCTTTGGCAAGGTATTCATATCTGGCTGTCTTGACATGGTTTCCTTGTTCGAAAATCCTGAGAACGATAGAGCTCTAAATGGAGGGCAGAGAAGTTGCATATATCGTCCTTGTGAATAAAAAAACCGAGGGGAGCGTGTGCATGAGACTTCCAATTTTCCTAGTGCTTCCAGCTTACGATTATGCTACTTTTTCAAAACCTGAAACCTCCGGAACTTCAAATTCACATCACTTATATGATACAATATACATTTGAGGTCTGCTCTATCCATGCCTTAGTCCTCTTTGTGCCTTTCAAGAGCAACACGCCGCACGGAACATGCTGGTGGTTGCTCAAGCCCGCGATTGAATTAAATCGCATTGTTTTTCAAAACAGAGCTCCTGCTTGCCAATGGAATCTTCTAAAAGATTCACAGCTTTTGTATACCACTGCAAACTTTTCAATGAAGACTCTTTAGCCCTTTCTTCTTCCCCTGATCGGAGAGAATATTTTGCTGCCGTGAGACATACTTCACCTTGGCCCATCAAAGCATCCAAATTGGTAGCATCAATTTGTAGAGCAGCGCCATAGCCTTCTTTGATGGATTTCTCCAGTAAATTCAGCACCTGTGGTTGATAATCTGTGGTATGAGAAAACCTATCTGCCTGTGCACTGAAAAGCTCTCCCAAGGCAATACGAACACTGCCATCTGTTTGAGAAAAGTTTGCAATTCCTTAACTTCTCCTCAGCTTGATTGAATGCTTCAGCAGATTCAACAATGTCTAGCGAATGCTCAGCTAATGAAAGAAAGCCTGCACCCCAATTCTGAAGCAATCCAGCAATATCATCACCAACTCTAATGTCAGATCTACTAGAAGCATTCGCGTATGCACTGAATGCCCGTTCATAAAATTCTCTGGCTGTCGTCCAAATATTATTAATGCTTGTCTGGTCAGGATTTAGTGATGTGAAAGAAAGTTCAGCTCTTTTTATACAACAGTCGCCCAAGTTAGTGAGTAGTTCTACATCCGCTGGATCAGAAACAAGTGCTTCAGTGTATATATTATCAGCTTGAGCATAAAGATCTGCTGCGAGACCCGCACCACCACCTTTATTGCTTGGAATCTCTTTCTCCCCAATCACATAGTGCATTCGCACAATTTATCCTAGATTCTTGCTTCAACTCTCCTCCTTCAATAGTATTCATTTTCTGTTGCTCCACGACTGGATCTCTTTCATCAACGCATCTCCATCTTCATCTTTTATGCAAGAATTAGCACTCGGTGCAGGGGAATCCAAAAATACCTCAGATCTTGCTCGTTCATACAGAAGCATATATGCACTATTCGGCTTATCATATTCTTGTGGAGAATTTGTTTTGAGGAAGTTGTCATAAGCATCAACAGTAAATTTTCCTCCACAGTCCTATAACTCAAGACCACACCCTCAGGACCATACTGAATATGAGAATGTGCATCTGAAGTATTGGCAATACACACACCAGAACCCCATGGGGTCCCAGTTATACCTTTATGAAGTTCCCACAAATCCCTGAAATGATCATCATTTACCCTGACATTCCAGTAGGTACTGCCAGGATTACCAAGCCATAATCCAATATTTTTCCATGCATGCTCTCTACACGAAGGAAGTTGAAACCAAAAGTCTGCAGAAGGCTTATGGAAACCCGTATTTTCAATATATGCAATGCCAAGAGCAGTCATTTGGTTTGCAAGATAGTCACGCTTAATAAACAGAAAACATCGCTTAACCACTTGAAGAAGAACTGAAATGTATATCCTAGAAGGTGCCTTCCCATGATTAGCTTCCATGACAACATCCCCATATAAGCGACCTACAAACTGCCCCAAACTGCCTTGAGTATTTAACTGAGCATTAATAGGTTGAGGGTTTCCTGATTCACACAGAGTCTTCCTTTTCTTTTGACTTTGCCCATGAGCTTCTGTTTGTTGCAATGATGGAATTGACTGGACAAGATCTGAAAAGTTGCGCTTTCTATTTCTCATTCCATGTTTAGGGGTTGCAACTGACATGTTACCAAGGGAAGTTCCGCAGTCTGATGTTTGACCTTGAATGGTACCATCTGTGAATGAATCAGAATTAGGTCCTGATTCTGAAATTATATCTGAACGTCTGGCTTCTCTTGCAGAATGTATTGACCATTCATTGTAAAAGAGACTTAAATTCACCTCCTCTTCCACTATTTTGTAATTTCTAAGAAGGACTTCAAGCATCTATGATAATAAACTGTATGAGGTTGGAATGCATTGACTTTTGAAAATGTTACAATATCCTTCTCCATGTCATAGAAACAAATACATCAACTGCCAATGCATTAGTGAATTTCCTGTAAATGTCTAGCTTAGCAAGCGACCTCCTTGCCTGAAGTTTCTCCACTGTTTTTAGACAAAGAAGTAAAAATCCAAATAACGATGAAAGCATCCACAATTGCAACTGGCAGAACAAGAAACACGTTGGCTTTTCCTGATAGATCATTGATGGACCCTACATTCTCCACAAGATCAAGCAACTCAGATGTTGTGAATACAGATCCTAAACCTGAATTTTTACCTTTTTGCCACAGTAGCAAATTTCAAATATGGAACATTGCTGTAAGCAAAGCATGACTTATTTGGCCTGTACATATGTCGATCACGAAAGGTGATTACCTGCTATGAGCAGGAGGCTAACAAACGGTTTGACGGATGGTTTAAAAGAAGAAATGGAAGCAACGATGAATGTCAAGATGGAAGGGTTGAAGGAAGGTTTCGCAAAGTTTCTAGAAGAAAGGCTTTTGGGTGGTGACAAGGTAGTCCATGAAAATCATGATGAGGACAAAAGGAATATGAATTATAATTTTAGAGACTCCAGTGTTGGGGTTAAGAACCACTACATTCCAAAGATCTATATGAGGAAGTTTGATCGCAATGATCTGGTAACATGGATACTACAGATGGAGCAATATTTTAATCTCCATGATGTGAAACACACACAAAAGGTATGCATTTCATCCTTATAATTAGAACCTAATCAATTTGTATGGTATTGTTGTAGCAGCTGTAAAACCCTCCAAAATTTTGGCCTGCATCCAAATTTCAGAGCCTTCCTTGGTTTTTCCCTTGATGGTCGCAAACACTCGAGCTCATCCCATGAGCTCTTGTGGAGTTTTCACACCCTCTTCGCTTGATCGATCACTGGTCATCTTTTGGCATGTTGATCGCTATGTCATGCTTACAAGTTTGTTCTGGCATTTTGAAGGTTTGTCTTTGTGTTTATGAGTTGTTTTCGCTCTGTCTACATTAGTTGCACTCACACACTAGGTCGTAAGCACTGTCGTACAAGTGTCATCACGGTCGTTCAAAGGCATATTTCAACTATCGTACTTATCACTCTCAACCTTCGAGTCAGTCTCACTTAGCACATGTTGTCTTGTTGGTTTGAGGTGTCTTTTCATTGAGTCGTGCTAAGTGTGTGATCACATTGTCATGTCTGCATGAGTACACTTGCTTTCACACTTAGTCAATTTTCCTAAAAATATGTTGACCGAAAAACCCTTCGTCAACCAGACTCTATCTTAGTGACCTTACATTTCTACCCAGAAATGTGCACAGCTTGAGGCTGTTCTCTAGGTAGCCTTATCTATGCAATTCTGGAAATGAGGCAGCTGACTGACTCCCATAACTATGCATAAGTTTTCCTAGAAGCTGATCCACTTTACGCTTCCTGCAAGGCCTCCCATCAAGCCTCCCACTCATCAACTAGAGAAATAACTTGAGTTGTGACCCTCGGCTGTACTGAACTCTAAACTTGCGCAGAGTTTTCCTGCCTTGCCCATATTGCCTTCTCTGTAACCAACCCAGGAATTGCGCAGATATGTCCTCCCCTACTAGCCCTTCTTCCTTGCTCTACAACCAGCTTACGAATTGCACAAAGTTGTCCTGATCAACCCTCCTTCCTCACTCTACAACCAGCTTAGAAACTTTGCATAACTGTATGAGCTCGGATTGTTTCTCAGGATTGTGCAGTTTTGACGAGAAGCTCCCGCAGCCTGACCTTGTGCTCCCTTGGAAAATTGCGCAGATTTTCTGCAAGTGCCTCTTTATGCCTGCATTGTCTTCCTTGGAGAAATTGTGTAGATCCCAACTAGATGACCTGCCTAATGCTCCCTTGGAAAATTGGGCATATTGGCCCAATAGCCCCCCCACACCTCGCCTGGCCTTCCTCTCAGAAACTGCGTAGTTCTTCCTCCCTGCTGGGTTTTGCCCCGCAGCTGTCACTGCTGTCTCAGATTGTGAACATCTATCTCCCAGTGACATCTGTGCAGTTTTTCCCGACAGTGCTCCAGTGCCTCATATCCCGGCCTATGTTGTGTTCTCCACAGTCTTAGTGCCTTGTCCTTCTCTCGGCCACCTGCACCGAAATGGAAAACAATGCATCATGGTAGACTAGGAGATTTTTGGATTTGATATCATCTTGTCATGAGTGATTGCAGGAATAGGTACATCGATGAAACATGGTGCGATGATGAACGAGATGTAAAAGAGGTGCATGCTAGAATAATTACTCACTGTCAAACGAACACATGAAGCACATCT
>APFE031405301.1:0-37634 GCA_000404065.3 Pinus taeda | reverse complement strand
TTCGTGAAAATTGGACCACGTAACAAGTTGTTTACGAGAACAAAGCCCCTTTATACCATAAAAATTGATTTGGTTCTAAATATGAAGATGCAATACATACCTTTTGTAACAGTGGTACACCATGTAGATCAAAATATTGCTCCATCTAAAGTATCTAATTTACCGAATCCTTGCCATCAAACTTCCTCATATCGCCTTTTCTTGATTTTAGGAGCTCGATCTTGAAATGACTATAACTCTGTAATTTCGGTTCTTCCAGTTCTAAAATTGCGACTTGCAGTAGCCCTCTGCGTCCTCTTTGCAATGCCACTAGTCTGATCAAATTTAGATTCTCTAAGAAAGAGCTATGAACAATCTCGTAAGATGACCTGATTAAACACCTTTTTAAAAGATCTAAATTGTATGAAGTGCCACGTGTCACTGTGTTAACCTTAGGATCTAAAAAATATATGCAGGAAACTATACTCTGTTCTCTTTCTATAACTTCTTACGAAATTTCAATCTGATGCTCAAAACAAAAATTATGACGATTTTCCCCAGGTCACCTGTTTGGAATGAAATTCGGGAGTCTGAAAAAAGGCCAAATTTCTTAGATCATATCTATGCAAATATAGTGCGAAAAGTTCTGAAAATTGGACCCAAGGTTGATAACGATTTCTGCCCAAATGGGTTTTTTTTTTTTAGCGTCTGAAACGTCGCAATTTTTTTTTTTTTTTATAGCACAAATGCCACAATGACCTATCTAGAGCAGCGAAACCCTAGAATCCAAAGCTCTGATATCAAATGTTATGAAACTAGCTCACAAAAAGGTAGAAAAGGTAGATGAACGCCTTAGAAATAAGCCTCTTCGAGGGGGTAGCCTCCTTTATATTACCAAATGAACAATTCTTGGATGATACAAATGACAAGACCTCCTTTCTATATATAGGAGTCTAAGGGGTCATAATATAATCAGAGCTGACTGATGAGCCCCAGAAATGGGTAACTATATGGGCTCATTTTGCCTATTGTTTCAATTTAATCCACCATTCTCCATAGTTTTGTGCATGTTTTTCAATATATTTATTTCAATTTAGTGAATGGGGATAGTCACTTTACCACAAAGTCTAATGAGTGTTTATTGCAGATTTTTGGACATTTTTGGACCGAGACCAGACATTTATGAGAAGATTGGCAGCCAAACTCGAAGAAACAGGGCTGTGGACTTATAGGAGGGGTGTCTCTTGCATTAAATAACCCCTTCCTTGAGTTCTCCATCAACAGCTCGGAGTACAACAACCAAAAATGATGATTCCAAGGGGCAGTCAAGCAGGTCTAGTGAAGTTGCTGTTATCTGCAGTTTTAGGCAGCCGAGTTACTAAAGTTTAGGAGGACTGTTGGGAGTCCTGACTTGTATAAATAAGAAGGCCTCAAGCCTCAGTAGGTTAGCCATTTCATAGTCTATTTTCACACTTTTGTGCAGTGTTGTACTCAACTCATTTTTGAGCTCCTTTTGCAGACAGTTTTGTGATGTAATATATTTTTTTTTTGATCAATGAAGATGAATCCAGCCTTGAACTAGCTATGATATTTCTTAAGGGGCTATAGCTCTTGGGGTTGGGCCCAACCCAAGTGCCCAACACCTCCTTTGTGTATTTATATGTTTTTTTCTTGCATTCATGAAATAATTTCTGTTGTTTAGGTTAAATCTTGCTTTTTTACTTAGGTTGTTTTTGATGATTAGAATAGTTGTTCTTGCTTCAGGTTGATTAGATAGTTTGCTGAAATAATAGAAAAAGATCCAAAAAAAGGCTACCAATCAGACCTTGATCTCCTTCTCCCTCCTTGGGATCATGAATTGAGACCAAGGCACTCTTGCTGCCACCAAAACACTGTTTTTGCTTTCCAATGCAATTGCTAGTGTGAGATTTCGAGTTGGAGAAGTTGATATCAGTTGTATTTATATGCTTATATTTTTCCTTGTTCAGTTTCCATAGCTTTCTTGCATAAATTCCTATCTATAAAGTTCTGTTCAACACTTTTATGGTTTTTAGGTCAGAATTAGGTTAAAATAGGTAAAACTCCTTTTTTTTTAGTTCTTATTTGGGACAGTTTTGAAAAGCAAGTGTGCAGCTCACTTGTTGAACCCTCCAAATTATCATCCTTTCATCACCCAACTTGCTCCAGTCCATCTCTCAAGATTTCCTCCACTCATTCGCCATAATTTCCCAAACTGCCCTAATTTCTATGTTCTTGTGCAAAATTGCTTTCTTATCCTTTGAACCAATCCAACAATCTCCTTCATGTTTGATTTTCATTGACAGAGTCCTAGACCCTCCAAAACCTTCATCCAACCTTCATTTTCTTTTTCCCACCATTTTTCCACTTTCAAGCCTCCAAAAATCACTTTCGGCCTCCTCCTGTAGAACTTCCTGTAGATCCCCTGCAGCCTTCCTGTAGAAGTTCATCCGAGTGATTTTTCGAACTCTGATCTCAATGGAAATCTCCAGAAGGGTACTAGGGACTTCTTAGGACCCCTCCACACCTTCCTCATCATTTGTAAAAGCCAACTCCATCTCCATTCATCACCATACCTCTGCACAGTTACAAATAGTTAAAACACAACCATAATAATTCTGCATAAAATTGCTTGAAAGTACAAAAAGATGATTCTTCCACATTTTCCCTTAAAAGTAGCCTCAATACATGCATTTTACCTTGTTAGTAGTCCATGGCATCCATTTTAGTAGTTTCATCTCTTTTTCTTGCAAAAGTAGGATTAGTGGGTAAAATTAGGGTTTGCTAGGATTTGCATTTCCTTTTAGTTTTCATCCTCTTTCTGCAAGTAGAATAGTCTCTTTTGAGTTAGCTTTCTTCCATCATAATTAAAAGCTTCTTATGAGAAATAATAGAAGTTGGCTTGAGCTCCTGGCGAACTTGTGCCAGCTGATCAGGTGACAGCCTGCAATAAGAGCTAGTACTTGTGCATACAGCACCGTTGCTTCCAAGTTTGTTACGAACCACCAGGTTGATAAGAGTAAAGTAGGGAGTCCCAGGAGTTGCAGCATCATTGCTGCAATATTGGAGCTCACCACCTTTTTGGCGCAGTTGCCGAGGAAGCGTCCGAGTATTTATGATTATTGCTTTTCTTCTATTTTCTACTGCAACATTCTGCTAATTAGTTTATTTCAGCAAGAGTAGAGTAGTTGCTTCATTTCCATTCTGCAATTTTAATTCTGCAAAAGTAGATTAGACATTTCCTGCTTTCATTTCTATTTTGCAATTTCATTTCAGCAAGTGTAGATTAGACATTTCCTTCTTTCATTTCAAGTCTGCAATTTCATTTCAGCAAGCGTAGATTAGATATTTCCTGCTTTCATTTCAATTCTGCAATTTCATATCAGGAAGCGTAGATTAGACATTTCATGCTTTCACTTTAGTTCTGTAATTTCATTTCAGCAAAAGTAAATTAGACATCTCCCGATTTCATTTCAATTCTGCAATTTTCATTTTAGCAAGGTTTTTTAGTTAGCTGCAATTTGCTGTTCAATCCATTTCAGTTTTTGCAGGTACAAGCAAAAAAAGAAACACAAAAATTCAAAAAAGAGATTTCCTTTCATGCCTCGTAGGAACAGAGACAATTCAGGAAAATTCCTACCCAACACCCCCAACACATCACTAAGTCACCCTTCTCTTTTCTTTGGTGGTAATGATCCAAAAGAACCTATAATTGAACTTCCAGAGATATACGAAGATCCTATAACAGAAGAAGAGCAAGAAACCATTCCTCCCGAGACCATGGCTAAAAACAGACATGGTAGAGGAAATGGGGAGAGAATAGAAGGTACCTTTCTCATCTGAGAGACCAATGTGGACACAAAGATGAAAAAAATAAGTCCCTCAACCTTACCTCACTTCCATGGATTGACTACTGAAGACCCTAATACCTTCTTGTTTGAGTTTGCTGTCCTTTATTGAACCTATGACTATGCAGAAGACGAGCAAAATTTGAAACTCTTTCCCTCTACCCTCAAGGATGTAGCGCTATGCTGGTTCATGGGGTTACCTAGAAACAATATCACATCTTGGGCTTAGATGCAGCAAGCCTTTAACAACAAATACTGGGACTACTGTAGGTCAAAGGATACAAAGGAAGAAATCTTTCGAATAACCATGTGAAGTGATGAATCTTTAGAAGACTATGAAGAGAGGTTTCAAATCAGTTATAAAAATCCCAGGTGCACGCTTGATCCCGAATCTCTAAAGTTGGTTCTTCTCAGAGGAGTCCCTGAAGACCTTCTAGATACCCTCCATTTGCTGGCTGGGGGAGACATCTATCAGCTACCTTATGATGACATAAAGACTGTGTTCCAAAACCATTCTAGGGCAGCCAAAAAAGAGGTAGGGGAAGTAAACTTTTAGCCAGTACCCCCTTATCTAGTTCATTCCTTAAAAACGAATTTGCAAATCAGATGGAAGATTTCAAAAGTGAGATGAGACAGACTATTTCCATGCAAATGGATACCTTTTAAATCCAAAAGAAGTAAGAGGAAACTGAGAGGGCTTTGGCCATCTTTTGTCCCAGATGCACTAGAAAGCATCCTAGGAATGAATGTCCATTGCACTCCGTAGAAGTGTGTTTTGTCTGTGAAGAAGACCATCCTACCAATCAGTGTTCATCCTTACCTAGATTTAAAACTATGTACCAAGGGGATGAAAGAGTCACTAAACCACTCTACTTCATGAACCAAAGGAGGCCACATGGACCCAGACCTTACCCGCAGGGAGTGCAAGGGACATCCCAGACTTATTACAACCCCAACCAAGCCACTCCCATGCCTTCTTGGGCCCCCCCTGCTCATCCTTCCTAGTCCACACCCCCTCCTTGGTCGTATCCATCTCAGTACCATACTCAACCAGCTGCATATTCGTTTCATTATCACACTCAGCCACAACCTCAGTGGAATGCACCTCATCAAGGGTGGAGGCCCCAATACAACTCTCCTCCCGCTCTTTTGCCTCCACCACCTGCTCAACCACAACCATTACCTCCTGCTCCTCCTAGACAACCCCAAATACCTGCTCAACCGAACCTAAACCCCAATAATAGATAGGCCCAACATGTATATAATGGAGAAACAACATGCCCTACCTATGCTGTGGAGATTTAGGAGATCAACCTATGATCTAGGAAGGTCCTCCCATACAGCCAACCTCCTCCTAAGGAGGATGAGGAAGAGAAATAGGAAAGTGAACCAAAAGCCATTCCATCCTTTCCTAAGAGACTAACTGGGACCACACAACCGACCCCAGAAGAAACTGAACTTCTAGGAGAACTGAAACAATTATGTGTAAAAATACCCCTTCCCTAAGCCATAAAAGAAGGATGTGCCTATATACAACAAGATGATCAAGGAGAAGTGCTTCAAATACCCAGGCAGGCAAAAGAGAGATGCCCCAACTATCAATGTCATAGGACAACTATCCGATCTGATGTTGGAGCAGGTAATTTGTCCGAAATATCTAGACCCTGGGAGTCCTGTAGTCAATGTCCACATCAATGGCACCATAATCCCCCATACCTTGATTGATCTAGGGGCTGTTATTAATGTGATGACCAAGGACACTATGCTCAAGCTCAACCTTCAGGGTTCCCTAAGAAAGACCTCAACAATACTGCAGTTAGCAGACCGCTCCACTGTGACCCCTGAGGGGATTGTGGAAGATGTCATGGTCTTTATTGATTCCTGGGAGTACGCTGCTAATTTCCTGGTTCTCCAACCAAAGGCAAATCTCACTGGGTATCATCTCATCTTGGGAAGACCTTGGTTGGCTACTACAAATGCCTACATCAGTTGCCGAGCTGGGAACATGACAATCAAGAATGGGCATATGTCCAAGCAGCTAGTCCTCTATCCTCCTGCCCAACCTCTACTGGAACATGATTTACCCCTCTGGTTGGAGGAGGAAGATGAGGATGAAGTCTATTCTGCATGATTGTGTACAATAGAAACTACCATGGGGGGTCCACAAACCGAGGATGATCTTATTGAGAATTTGATCCATAATCCACCCCCCAGTGTGTTGCCCTTAGAAGAGCTGGTGGAAGAAACCCAAGCTAAACCTCTAGTTTATCTCTGTGTGGCTGATCCAACCTCCCACTGAGTCAAGAACGTGGAATTTGGCCCAGAAAAAACTTTGAAGATCAACTCATCCCTGTCCACCTCTCAGGAGAAAGAATTGTGTAGCTTATTGAAGAATCACTTGGATGCTTTTGCTTGGAGTTATAAGGAGATGAAGGGATTCCACCTTTCCATTTGTACTCATCACATTTACATTAAGGAAGATTGTAAACTAGTTAGGCAGCCTCAAAGGAGGATGAATCCCCTTAAGGACATTGTCAAAGAAGAACTGCAAAAGTTGCTAGATGCAGGATTAATCTACCCCATCTCTGATAGCGAATGGGTTTCTCCTTTGGTGCTAGTGCCAAAGAAAAACGGGAAGTGGAGAATTTGTGTAGATTATCAGGAACTGAACAAGGCCACTAAAAAGGACCATTTCCCTTTGCCTTTCATAGAACAAGTGTTAGATGGCCTGGCAGGGAAGTTCTTCTCCTTCTTAGATGGGTTTAGCGAGTACAACTAGATCCAAATCAGCCTGGAAGACCAGGATAAGACCACTTTCACTTGTCCATGGGGTACTTTTTCATATCGGGTCCTTCCTTCTATGTTGTGCAATGCTCCCACCACTTTCTAGAGAGCAGTACTTAGCATATTTGCTAAACTGGTTCATGATTCAGTGGAGATCTATATGGATGACTTTACCCCTTATGGTTAGAACTTCCAGGAATATTTGACTAACCTTGGAAAAGTTTTAGCCAAGTGTATTGAAATGAACCTGTCCCTCAGTCCTGAAAAATGCGAATTCTTGATGACTGAAGGGACCGTGCTAGGTCATACAATTTCTCAGTAAGGATTACAGGTGGATCCCAACAAGATTGCTATCATCTAAAGGGTCCCACCTCCTTAAAAGGTAAGATATGTTCAGAGTTTTCTAGGCTTAGTAGGGTATTATAGAAGATTCATTAAGGATTTTAGCAAGCTAGCCTCTCCATTGTTTGGTCTTTTGGGGAAAGATGTTGAGTTTATATGGACTGACAACTGTAAGGAGGCTTTGGATGCCTTGAAAGATAAGCTGGTAACTGCCCCAATCTTGAGAGGTCCAAATTGGGCCCTACCTTTCCACATTCACATAGATGCCTCAAACAAAGCGATAGGAGCAGCCTTAGGGCAAGTTGAGGAGAAGCTGCCTCATGCCATATATTTTGTCAGTAAAAACCTGTCTAAGGTAGAATTAAACTATACTGTAACTGAAAAGGAGCTCCTAGCTATAGTCCATTCCCTAAACAAGTTCAGACACTACATCACTGGTTATTAAACATTCGTACACACTGATCATGCTGTAGTTAGGTATTTGATAAATAAACCAGATGTAAACGTTCGTATCATTAGATGGTTACTTTTATTGCAGCAATTTGATTTGACTATTATTGATAAGCCAGGTAAGGAAAATGTTGTTGTTGATTTTCTATCCAGACTAGATCTATTTGCAGGTGAAGAAGGAATGGCAGATGATCAAATTCCAGATGAACACTTATTTGCTATTTCAGTATTCTCTCCATGGTTCGCTGATATAGGAAATTACTTGGTTTCAACACAGTTTCTGCCACACCTGTCCTCAAAAGAGAAGAGTAAGATTGTGAGGAAAAGTGCCCCATTCACTTGGATTGGGGGCAACCTGTTCAAACTTGGCCCAAATCAGATTTTGAGGCGATGTATTAGGGAAGATGAAGTCTTTGACATCCTCTTAACCTATCATGATGGACCTTGTGGGGGCCACTTTGCAGCAAAGAGGACTGCTTTCAAGATTTTGCAGGCAGGTTACTATTGGCCCACTCTTCATCAAGATGTCAGGAGATACATCAGCTAATGTGACCGATGTCAAAGGATGGGGAAATTGACTCCAAGGGATGAGATGCCCCTGCAACCTCAAGTGACTTTCGAGCCATTTGAGAAGTGGGGCATGGAGTTTGTGGGTCCTATCAACCCTCCTTCAAAACAGAAGTTTTACATCATTGTGTGCACAGACTACCTGACAAAGTGGGTAGAAACAAAGGCAATCAAAGCAACAATAGAAGAAAAAGTAGTTGAGTTTTTGAGGGAAAATATCTTCTACAAGTTTGGCTATCCAAGAGAATTAGTCACAGATCAAGGAAGTCAGTTTACCTCCAATCTAATTGAAGACTTGCTCACGCACCACAAGATTAAGCACAAAGCTTCCACCCCTTATCATCCACAAGAAAATGGACAGGTGGAAGTCACTAACAGAGCTTTGGAAGGGATTTTGATGAAGGTAGTGAGCAGCAGCAGAAAAGATTGAGTAGACTGATTGGTTGAGGCCACCTGGGCCTATAACACCACCTGGAAAACCACCACAGGGTTTACACCCTATGATTTGGTCTATGAGAAGAATGCTCTGCTATCAATAGAATTTGAATATAACACATTAAGGATGGCAGCTCAGCTGGACCTAGATCTCAACCATGCACAAAAGGAAAGACTGCTTCAGCTAAATGGATTGGATGAACAAAGAATGAAGGCCCTACTCCACTAAGAGATAGTCCAACTTCAGAGAAAAATATGGCTTGACCGACACCTCAAAGAGAAACAATTACAATCGGGAGATTGGGCACTGCTGCATGATTCGAGATACAAAGATTTCAAGGGCAAGCTGAGGACAAGATGGCTGGGACCATATACAGTAGAAAAATGCAATGACAATGGTTCCGTCCTTATCCAGACCATTGATGAAGAAGCCATCCCCATGCTTGTCAATGGGCATCGATTGAAGATCTACAGGAAGCCCCTTTCCAAGCAAGAGTTCATTGAGACTCTGGGTAAATCAATGTTGGTAGTGGAGTAGGTCCCTGTCTCCACTCCACCCACACCTTGAGCAAAAAAAGAAAAAAAAAAAGAACAAAAAACAGAGAAAAAAGAAAATGGAATAAAAGATCCCTAGGTGAAAACATCTTGGAGGCACCCAAGGCAGGCAGTGAGGGTGAAAACCTCTTGCTGTCTCAAAAAAAAAAAGGAAAAAAAAAAGGAAGAAAAACCTAACTTCTTTTGAATAAACTGTAGGTTGCAGGAAGGTCATTGCAGGTTGCAGGAGGGTTGCACGAGAGGAAAAATACATGACTAGGCTGCATGCACCCTTCACAGTCCATCACCCCATCACCGTTATCCTTTCCCAAGTTTTGGTCTCATTTGTTCTGAAATTTCGCATCCTTTAGGAAACTCTGTGTATTCTACAGGAGGGTCCTGTAGAAAATACAGAAAGGCCAAAATCAATCTCAGAGAAGGACTTGAAGGTTGGAAAGTTGTCTATAAGGTCTGTGAACCTCCCTACAACCGTCCATCTTCCTATTTCGCCATTCCATCCCTGTACACCTACATTTCCACTCGTTTTTTGTGTCCCTGCACAACCACATACAACAATTCTGTTTCTTTCATTCTGCAACCGAAAAAAAAGAAGAGAAAAATGATGACAAATAAAGGCAGCAACATTTTTACTCATTCCTACCTGATACCTTCCAGCCATGATTTCTTTTTAGTCGAAACCTTCTTCAGTAGTTTTAACCCTACTCAAATATTAGCTTGAATTTCAGAAGGAGAAGCAGCTACAGGAATTCCTACAAGATTCCTGTAGCAGCTGATCCCTTTGAAAAACATACTCCAGAGACAGGGTCAGTGCAACAGGATGTTTGAAACATGCAAGGAGCGATGTTTGAACGGGAGATCATTAGCAAAAGTCCAAGGCTGAGCATGCAGAGCACAAGTAGCAACAACAATGAGGAAATGAAGTGCCAAAGTCCGAAATATGCATAACACAACAGTGACTAAGCAGGTAAGTGCCTAAACCTATTCCTCGATTGCATGAATAATATTTCAAAATTGCATGAACTGTGGGAATGGTCAATTAAATGGAATCGGTGGCTAGCTAAGTGGCCACCCTCGTTCAGTTCACACACCTTCATGAAATTCAGTTGAGCCACGTCCATATTCAAATTTCCGCTCAGATACGCAGTCAACACGTGTGGCATGTCAACTCGAGAAGAAGACATTCGAAACCGGTAGTGGTGGTGGAGGATAACGAGAGTAAGGGAGGTGATGGCGGTCAGGCAGCATGAGGAACCATAATAACACTGGTGTAGGAACAATTATCCAGATGGGGATAATGTACCCATTCGGCCACCTCATCTCCTCACCGCGGATTACACCAACAATTAAGTACAATGTGCTCTAAGCCTCCACCACCCTTTTGGTTCATTTGCATGTTACGAATCTCTCGACTGCAGTGCTCGTCTACCACCTTCAGAGCAGCGAACTAGTCGCCCTCCGCTAGTTTTCTGCTAGTTTTTCAAAACCCTCCCGCCTATCGAGCTTTACAGGAGCACTGCTGCATTCTACAGGAGCTGGAAGATTTCTACAAGAAAGGCAGAGAACAACCCTGCAGAAGGAAAACCCAGGATTTTTGTCAAAATTCGAGCTTAAAACAAGGTAGACTCGGGAAACCTCTCTGCATATGACTTATTTGTATAAGGTGGTGGATTAAAAACACAACATTGGATTGAAAGAAAGAATAATGAAGCTTAAAAGTCTGCCTGCATATTTTCCCTGAGTTCTACATAGTTCTCTGCTTTCTTCTCTGTATTCAAAGTCTATCTTCTTCTTTCTCATATTCTACTGTAAAGAAAACACATGCAACCATAGAAACCAGCCTGAGTGAAAAAACTGAATTTTCATATCTGTATACTCTCTGAGAAAAACCCTGTGTTATTTATCCTCTGTTCTATCAAAAAATATTTTCTTTCCAAAAGCAGAGAATCAAATTCAGGATAAGAGTAGTTTGAAACAAGGGATATATTGCAATTGATGTTGTGAAGAAGGAGCACAAGGAAATTCCTCCTACAGTTTAGAGAAAAAACAAAACTCAGCTGTCTCTCTGTCTTTGATTTTGGAAATTGTTGTTTTTTTCTCCTCACCTAAGCACTTCAGAAACCACCAAACACCATGCCAAGAGGTTTTATGAGGAAGGAGCCTTTGAACTCCAACCAATTGCATGAGCACCCTGAGGTGGTGGCCCTCTTCACCATGGAAAATTGGATGATTTTCTTTGAAAGAATACATGGATATGATGATGAGGTGACTGAAGAATTTTTGATGTCCTTAAGACCCCATTCGAAAACACATGCTACAGTCAGTTTCAGGGGTCTGACCCTAGAACTTACACCTGGTTTTATTAGTCAAATCATAGGTCTTCCACTTGGGCTCCCTTGGAGCAAGGAGGAAAAAGCATTGGGACAGGTTTCCAAGAAGACATTTTTTTCAACCTGGGGAGCATCCCGTAGAGGATAAAAATGGGGTCAGAAGGACAAGCTTACCTCCTCCATGGAGTGAAGTCAGCTACCAAATAATGAAATATATCACTTGTGAAGGAAGGTTTAGTATAATTTATGGTTATCACTTCAGGTTATTACAAGAATTGAGGTATGGGATGGACCTACCTCCAATTAGAAAACTTAGTCTCCCATATTTCCTCCTCCAGTCTTTAATAGATGTAGCACCAAGCTAAATGCAGGGGTCCTAGACCATCTGGCCCACCATGGGCTCATCAAACTGTTGGTAGAAGATGCCTTACACACATATACCATTCCTATAGCTTGGGAAATTTTCAGGAATATGTCCAGTGAAGATGACATTAAAACTTTGACTGAGGATATCAGCCCATCTGGTAGTGAGGAGGAGGAAGAGAAAGAGGAAATTGAGGAAGAAATGCATGAGGAGACACAAAACATTCAAACAGAGGAAGAACAGGAAACAGAGGAGAAGCATAAAGGAGAGGAGAAATCTGACAAAACTACTGCTGAGCTTAAGGCAGAAAAAAAAACAAACTCAAAATCAGAGAAGAGAAAAAGGACAAAGGCAGAGAAGAAAAAGCCCAAGAAATCCCAAAAGAAGACTGCCACAGGCAAGGCAGGGACCCAACAAGAAAAAGAGAAGAAATTACTAGAGATAGCAGAGACACAAACAAAAACAGCAGACACAGAAAAGCCTGCAAAATATGAAGGGGAACAATAGTAGGAAGAAACATCCCCTGAAACATTGGAAAAAGAAGTAGCAGCTATGCTGGCTGCATTGAGCACTACAACAAAACAAAAGGGAAAAAGAAAAAGAGAAACACCCATGTATTTCAAGGCTAGAAGGAGCACTAGGATAAAGGTGGGCAAGCCCCAGCCACCACAAAAGAACCTATAATAATTGAGGATGCACCTATTGAGAAAAAGGAGGAATCCCCCTCCAAAATCTCTATCACTTATGATAGAGGGAGTCCCAAAACTTCCACCTCGAAGGAAAGAATCAGACTAATGGACACCAAAACAGTTCTATAGGAAGATAAGACCTCTCTACAGGAAACACTGGTCAAGCTAAAGGAGATTGAAAAATTAGAAGAGGAGGCAGCAGAACAGTCACAAGAGGGAGACAAGACCGAAGAGATACCTGAACCAAGCCCTGAGCCTAATTTAGGCTCATATTACAATTTGCTAGAAGGTGGGAAGATCATCCCACAGAAATTCCCTGTACCCCTTTTCTTTGAATTAGAACAAGAAAGGGTTAGAACCCACACCTGGATGAAAATTGCTAAATCCAAGGGAGTTGCAGATATAGGACACATGGAAGAACAATTGAAAGAATTAAGAAGGGAGTTGGCAATGGTGAGACACATCGAGAGCATTAAAAGAGCCCAACTACAGGAGGAAAATGCATTGCTGAAAAAGCAGTTACAGCAACAGGAAACTCAAAGGGGAGACATATCATAGATTTTTGAAGAAAAATAACTACAGGAAGGTCCCCTAACAGATAACGAAGCAGCAAAGAAACAACAGCAAGAGGAAGAGCCACAACCTAATGTTGAAATGATGATAAAGCAGCAGCAAGAAAGGGAGTCTCAGGCAGTAGCTGAAGTGCTGATGCTGAAGCAGTAGTTGCAGGAAAGAGAAGCCCAGATGGCTTGCATGGCCAGTTGGGTAATGGAAGCCTTGCAATGTAGACAACTTGCTAGATCTTATGCATTGTATCTTAAAGACCAATGGCTCCAATTCCAAATTAAAACACTGGCCCAAAAGGGCACAATCCCTTTCCAAAATTATGGTCAGTTTATGCATCTGTGTGCTACTAGTTCAACTGAGGATAAAGACAAATTAGCAGAGTTTTAGTTACAACCAATGCAGAAAGGCCGGTTTTCATGATAGGGAAGAGGACATCACCTCAGAAGCTTGGGATTTCAGGGAAGCTGTTAAAGCTATCAAGGATGAAGAATTGGATTAGTTGCATAGAGGATGATCAACCCATTCAGCAGGGGGGTGATGATGAGCCCCAGAAATGGGTAACTATATGGGCTCATTTTGCCTATTGTTTTCATTTAATCCACCATTCTCCATAGTTTTGTGCATGTTTTTGAATATATTTATGTCAATTGAGTGAATGGGAATAGTCACTTTACCACAAAGTCTAATGAGTGTTTATTGCAGATTTTTGGACATTTTTGGACCAAGAGCAGGAATTTATGAGCAGATTGGCAGCCAAACGCGAAGAAATAGGGCTAAGGACTTATAGGAGGGGTGTCTCCTGCATTAAATAAACCCTTCCTTGAGTTCTACATCAACAACTCAGAGTACAACAACCAAAAATGATGATTCCAAGGGGCAGTCGAGCAGGTCTAGTCAAGTTGCTGTTATCTGCAGTTTTGGGCACCCGAGTTCCTAAATTTTAGGACTATTGGGAGTCCTGACTTGTATAAATAAGAAGGCCTTAGGCCTCAGTAGGTTAGCCATTTCATAATCTATTTTTGCACTTTTGTGCAGTGTTGTACTCAACTCATTTTTGAGCTCCTTTTGCAGAAAGTTTTGTGATGTAATTATTATTTTTTCTGATCAATGAAGATGAATCCAGCCTTGAACCAGCTCTAATCTTTCTTAGGGGGTTGTAGCTCTTGGGTTTGGGCCCAAGCCAAGTACCTAGCACCTCCTTTGTGTATTTATATGTTTTTTTCTTGCATTCATGAAATATTTCTGTTGTTTAGGTTAAATCTTGCTTTGTTACTTAGGTTGTTTTTGATGATTAGAATAGTTGTTCTTACTTCAAGTTGATTAGATAGTTTGCTGCAATAATAGAAAAAGATCCACAAAAAGGATACCAAGCAGGCCTTGATCTCCTTTCTCCCTCCTTGGGACCATGAATTGAGACCAAGGCACTCTTGCTGCCACCAAAACACTGTTTTTGCTTTCCAATGCAATTGCTAGTGTGAGATTTCGAGTTGGAGAAGTTGATATCAGTTGTATTTACATGCTTAGATTTTTCCTTGTTTAGTTTCCATAGCTTTCTTGCATAACTTCCTGTCCATAAAGTTCTGTTAAGCACTTTTCTGGTTTTTAGGTCAGAATTAGGTTAAAATAGGTAAAACTCTTTTTTTTTTAGTTCTTGCTTGGGACAATTTTGAAAAGTAAGTGTGCAAATCACTTGTTGAACCCTCTATCTTATCATACTTTCATCACCCTAACTACTCTAGTCCATCTCTGAATATTTCCTCCACTCATTCGCCATACTTTCCCAAACTGCCCTAATTTCTACGTTCTTGTGCAAAATTGCTTTCTTATCCTTTGAACCAATCCAACCATCTCCTTCATGTTTGATCTTCATTGACAGAGTCCTAGACCCTCCAACACCTTCATCCAACCTTCATTTCCTTTTTCCCACCATTTTTCCACTTTCAAACCTCCAAAAATCACTTTCGGCCTCCTCTTGTAGAACTTCCTGTAGATCCCCTGCAGCTTTCCTGTAGAAGTTCATGGGAGTGATTTTTCGAAGTCTGGTCGCAATGGAAATCTCCAGAAGGGTACTAGGGACTTCTTAGGACCCCTCCACACCTTTCTCATCATCTGCAAAATCCAACTCCATCTCCCTTCACCACCATACCTCTGCACAGTCACAAATAGTTAAAACACAAGCATAATAATTCTGCATAAAATTGCTTGAAAGTACAAAAAGATGATTCTTCCACATTTTCCCTCAGAAGTAGCTTGAATACATGCATTTTACCTTGTTAATAGTCCATGGCATCCATCTTAGTAGTTTCATCTCTTTTTCTTGCAAAAGTAGGGTTAGTGGGTAAAACTAGGGTTTGCTAGGATTTGCGTTTCCTTTTAGTTTTCATCCTCTTTCTACAAGTAGAATAGCCTCTTTTGAGTTAGGTTTCTTCCATCAAAATTAAAAGCTTCTTCTGAGAACACATAGAAGTTGGCTTGAGCTCCTAGTGAACTTGTGCCAGCTGATTAAGTGACAACCTACGGTAAGAGCTAGTACTTGTGCATAAAGCACTGTAGCTTCCAAGTTTGTTACGAACTACTGGGTTGATAAGAGTAAATTAGGGAGTCCCAGGAGTTGTAGCATCATTGCTGCAACACTGGAGCTCACCACCGACATAAAAATAATAATGTAAGGGCACAATAATAATAATAATGGGCTTCTATGGGGCACAATAATAATAGTAGTGGGCTTCTATGAGGACTACATGGGTACAACAATATAATAAGGGGGTTGTAATAATAACAATAAGGGGTTACACTAATAGTATAGGGGCCTAACGGTCGAAAAGTCATAGGAAGTCAAACAATCATGGGGGAAGTCGAAGAGTCAGAAGGGTTAGTTATACCCCCTTGGCTATATATACCCTCTCATTGTATGAGAAAACTAATTTCACCTTGGTTCCTACCGCATAGCCTTGAGAGTTTGTAGCTTGTTCTTTGAGGAGCGAGTAGTAACTCCAATGTCCCACTACAAGGACTAGTGATGTATGGTGTACATATGTGTCTTAGATCTTTTGTGTAATTCAGAAGCCTGTCTTAGGCCAGCACATTTTCATGCATGTTTCGTATCCATTTGTAAGACTATTCTTTAAACTTTTGTAATGCATGTTTTCTTAACTTGTACTAAGATAGTTGAACTACTTCAGTTATTTTATTACTCATATTGTTGAAGATGTGTTGTATTGTTCATCACTGTTTTCCCGTCTATGTGGACTACTTTGCCAAACATTATACATACCATCTTTGTGTATTTCTTGGTGTTAACGACCGTCACCCTTGTGTGGACTATTCCGATGGACCGTATACGTGTTTTCCCTTAAACTTTGGTTTCCACAACCACCGCATCCACTGTGGACTATTTCATCGGATGCTAGACATACCTTTCTTGTTGTTCTCATATGTTTCTTATGGTGTTGGGAATATTCCCTCTCATCAAAAGGCTCACTTTACCTCCCCCTTTTGATAGTAAGAGAACCTGAACATAGAGTTACATTATGCACTCACCAGGCACACTCACCTCGCTTTCTTGAAGTTACAAGCATAACACTCTCATGCGTCGAACAACAATAGCCAAGGAAAATATCTAAGAGAATGACAACTGGGCCATCGTACCAGATGGGACTCCTACACCAAACAATGTGAGGTCTAGTTAGGTCTTCATACCGGGGAGATCCCTTGAATGTTGGTGGGTCCAACATCTTCAACATTTTTTGTGCTAGAAGGAGGCCCACCAGTTTTTTATGGCTAGATGTCCTCTCAACCCCACGTATCCATCATCTAGTTAAGGAAGGAACATGCAGTCCCTCTCTACCACGCGCAACTCTAAAGTTGGTTACTCCTCACCTTTTAGACCCGTACAAGAAATCTCATATCATCACCTTCACTCAGTCCATCCCATCGCCCATCAGTTTTCCAAAGCTGTTGGACTGATCCTAAGAGTACACTTAGAGAAGACCTGTATAAATTGGAACCGAGTTGTGGGTTCCATGGTTTCAAGAATGAACGATCATCTTAATGTCAGTGAGCAGGTTCAGCTGGAAGATGAAGATGATGAGGAGGATGTTGCATATGATGAAGCTCCAAGTTATGGGCACGTGGTTAACATGTATTAGTGTCTAAATGCTTCCCTAGAAGAAAACAACCACCAAGAAGGAGGCCCCAAAACATAATGGTTGATACAACTTAAGAAGTCAAGGGGCTCCTATTGTGATTGACGTACCAAAAGGTAAATTCAAGCAAATGTTTAGAAAAGTTGAACCATCGGTATCCTCAACACAGAAAACACCAAACAAGTCCAGGAAGATAGTTCCAACAAAATACATGTCCATGATAAGCTCACTTCAGAACACTCCACCAGACAATACAAACACAAGTCTTCCCCTAGACAACTCGGTGAGTCTTCCTGCTTTAAACTACAATATTATCAAAGACATGAAGAAGACCCGTGCGAACATACGAACTCACCAAACTCACAGGTCAACAAGATATTTTGTTGTGCGCAATGGGGAAAACCTCCACAGACAATGCTTCCTCTTCCAATAAGGGATCAAGCAAGTCTCCTGGGTCACTCGCATTTGTACTTAACGTGCTTCACAGAGAAGAAGCGAACTCGCTTACCCACCATTTTTGTTATCTTTCAAAATATTCAACTTCAATGCCACAATTGTTTGGTTGACTCTGGCACATCAGTTATTTCCATCCCACTCTCCACTGCTAAAAATATCAATGCGCAATGGAGCATTACAACCGTGAAGATCATCCAACTTTCTCGAACATGTGTACTATCCATTGGCAAACTCCGAGATGTGATCATCAGATTATCATTCGATGGATGAGTTCACCAGTACATCAACATTGTGATAGTGGACATCTCGGAAGCATATGGATTACTGCTCAGTAGAGATTGGTCCTACAAGTTGCAAGGATATTTTGCTACAAACTGATCACACTTATGGCTTTCATATTAGGGCAAAAGCAACTAGATTCGAGTGTTGTCTGAGAGGTAACAATGTTACCCCCTTTGACGGTTAGAATGAACCATTGGCTTTCACAGAACTTTTGTTCGACAATTGTTTTCTGCAAATGCAGCTAGGGTGCTATCTTGCACAACTGATCCCCACCCCAACTAGTGAAAATGAAACTTGTACAATACTTTGTAACAATAGTAGTAGTACTAGCGTGGCAAGTGATCCTTGTACATATGATGTGTGGACCTTGTATTTTGATGGATCAAAATCACAAGATGGATTTGGAGCTGGGTGTGTTTTGATTGACTTAGCTAGAAGAAATCATTTAGTTTCAAGTTGCTTGGAGTTCAAGTGCACAAACAACACTACTGAATGTGAAGCACGAAGCCCTCAACGTCAATGTCACTATGCTTAAAGTGGTAGGTGATTAAGAGATTATGGTATGTAACACCATACACTGTGTCTCACCTCGTCTTAAAGGTTACCAACAAGAGGTATGGCGGCTTATTTCTAATTTTCAAGCTTTTAATATCATATATGTACCAATAATGTGCAATGTAGCTGTAGATGCTCTGGCAAATGCAACTACTAGGATAACACTGCTTAGGGATACTAGATTTACTATTGAGATTTTGTATAAGCCATCTATCCCTGACAACATAACTAATTTGCGTGTTTTTGATGATGATGAACAAATATTGCACTTTATGGCCAATGCTGACATTTTCAAAGACACAACCATAGATGAAGATGTGCACGAGCAATCTCTGCAAGAAACACTTGATGATAGCAAAGGAAACCCCATACCCAAGGGTGTGGTTTCACTTGGGAATCTCTATGACTTGCAAAACTGCTTCAAAGGGCCCAAGAACAACAAAACCCACAGTTCAACACTGATGCACAAACATATCAACTTGGGAACATAAAGAGATCCGAAAGTTGTAAATCTCGGTACATGTTGCACACTAGAGGAGCGGAAAGCATTGTTCCACCTATTCAGACAGTACCAGGATGTATTCACATGGACATATGATGATTTGAAAACATATGACATGCGAATAATCCAACATGTCATTCCAATAAAAGAAGGGGTCAATCCGTTTTAGCAGAAACTCAGAAAAGTCCATCCGTCCCTTGAACCCCACATACATAAAGAATTGACTAAGTTGTTGGATGCTCGGATCATATACAAGTTCATCATTCTACATGGGTTTCAAATTTAGTTCCTATAAGGAAGAAGTCCAGGGATATCCACCTATGCGTAGATTTCCGAAATCTTAACAGGGCCTTAGACAAAGACAACTACCTTGTGATGTCTATGGAGCACATCTTGCACACAGTATCTAGAGCTGAAATTTTCTATCTCATTGACGAATTTTCTAGATATAACCAAGTTCTAGTCATAGATCCTGATAGACTTAAATCTACTTTCCATACCAAGTGGGGTACGTTCGCTTACAGAAGAATGTCATTTGGGCTTGTTAACATAGGCGCAACTGTTCAGAGCCCTATGGACATTGCCTTCCGTGGGTTCATCAGACAAAGCATGGTGGTCTACCTTGATGATGTGATAGTATTTTTAAGAAAGTGGTCAGACCACCTGCACCATCTCAAGAAAATTTTCAAGCGGTGTTGAAAGTATGGGATATCCTTGAATCCCAAGAAGAGCGTATTTGTAGTGTTTGAGGGGAACCTCCTTGGGCATATTATCTCTAAGAGCGGGATCAAGGTTGATCCGAAAAAAGTTTTGAATATAACACAGATTCCTCACTCAGTCAATAAGAAAGCTATGCAGTCCTTCTTGGGAAAGATAAAATTCCTTAGGAAGTTCATCTCAGATTATGTGCAGATTGTCAAACCTATCCAAGACATGATCAAGAAGGATGCACTCTACAACTGGGGAAAGAAGGAAAAGGATGCATTGTCCCGTATCAAGCAGGAAATAATGGATGCACTTGCGTTGTATAACCTAGATTTTAGCAAAGATTTCTTGTTGTATACATTCGCTTACCACAATTCACTCGTTGTTGTGCTCACACAGAAGAATGAGCTGAACAATGAATGTCCCATCTCATTCATGAGCATGAGAATGGAAGGACCCGAGCATGATTATCCCATCATGGATAGAAAAGCATATGCTGCACACAAGGCAGTGAAACACTTCAGACCCTGCCTACTAAAAAATCACTGTATAGTCTTTGTGCCACACCTAGCAGTCAGAGCGCTGCTTGTTCAACAAGTGCTGGATGGAAGACGTGCGAACTGGATGACATGAGTACAAGAGTATGATCTTGATATCAAGCCAATTCACACTGTCAAGGGTCATGATCTCTACAGACTTGCAACATAAGAAGTACATGCCCAAGAGGAAGAAGAAGAGCTTGTTGGTTGGGAGCAAGAAATTGACATGTATAATATAAAGCTAGCACCACCCACTTCGCACGACACCTCTTGGTACAAATAAGTATGCCAATACCTTGAGCATGGAACCATTCCCTCTCACTTTTCCATGTGATAGAAGAGGTCACTTTTACTCAAAGCCTTATCTTACCAGTTGGTGCACGAAGTGCTTTACAAAAAGAAAAACAACAAAATTTTTCTCAGGTGCCTAGAGGCACAAGATTCAGAGAGAGTGTTACATGACATGCATGACAGACCAGCCGGAGGTCACTTTGCAGGTAACAAAATTGTGCATAAAATCATGAGAGCTAGTTTCTTCTAGCCCACATTATTTAAGGATGCACAAGCTTATGCCCGCAAGTGCCCGGTCCGTCAATGATGCGCCGACAGAACTTGAAGATTTGTAGCCTCGAGGCAGCCTGTTGCAATGGATGAAACATTCCAACAGTAGGGCTTAAATATCATTGGGGAAATATTCCCCCATTCATCAAGGCAACACCACTATGTTCTAACTGCTATAGATTACTTCACACAGTGGACGGAAGCAGTTCCGCTCAAACAAGTGAACGACCAGGAGGTCATTAGCTTCCTTAAGTAGAACACCATCTCGAGGTTTGGCATTCCTGTATCACTTGTTTTTGAAAATGCAACTTACTTCTCTTCATTGAAACTGTATAATTTTTCATTGCAATATGGTATTGTGCTTAAACATTCATCTAACTACTACCCACAGGGAAATGGTCTTATTGAATCAACAAACAAGAATCTTATTCACATCATAAAAAGGACCATTTACTCTGAGTAGCGAAACTAGCATTCCACCTTGGTGAATGCACTTTGGGCTGAACGAGTTACACCCAAGCCTTCTCTGAACACATCTCCATACTTCCTTGTATATGGTAAAGAAGCCATCCTTCCACCTAATATCTACTTGCCTGCTCTTCAATTATCCCAAGAATCCTGAGGCGGGCCATGTCTATTGATTCAACATAGGATGGACACATTATACAAGTTACAGGAAGAACGAATGAAAGAAAAAGAAAAATTTACACTCCATGAGAACCTTGTCAAGAGATGGTTTGAACGTAAGTCTGTAGGGAACATTAGCTTCACTGTGGGTGACTTAGTCTTGAAATGGGATAAACCCCATGAAGACAAAGGCAAACACACGAAGTTCCAGTCTCTATTGATTGGTCCATACATAGTTCACAAAAAACTTGGCTAACACGAGTATTGATTGCAATCACTTGACGGCAGGATTGACAACCTTCCTATCAATGGCCAAGATTTAAAATGTTATTTTCAGTGATCTGGGGCTGTGCCCCACCCATGTACATAACATGCTTACTATTTCTCTGTTTCTTTACTGATTTGATTTCCTGTTTTTGCTTTGTTTGCTTTGATTTGTTTTGGTTATCTTGTCATCTTTTTTTGTAAATACGTGTTGTCCAATACTATTCTGGCTTTTGAATAAGTATGTGGCTAAGTTTAAATAGTCTTGTGACACTGCAACATTGGCCAGTCCTATGTCCATCTTATTTGTGCTTGGTTGTAACTTTTGGCCAATGAACCCTGGATGGAAAATATGAACCGTTTATAAGGGAAGCTATGGTCAAACCATGAACCTATGTCAAAATTGGGAAACCCCATGCCTGTACTCAATCTTTTGCTCTGTGTGCTCAAGCTTAATCCAACTAGTAGAAATGGAGAAGGGAAAATCTAAATGAGCAAACCTAAATCAAAGGTCATATATGTTTCTCTAAAGGAACAACCTCTTCTACTCTCAATAAGTTGGGATCCCTCTTTCGCCCCAAAAATAATTAAGTGCATATGCACAATCCTCTTTAAAAATACAAAGTCAAAAGAAGAGAAAGGCTTCCTGCGCAGAGAAATGAAGCGCAGAGAAATGAAGCAAGCAACTCCACCAGGGTACTGACCAGGCTTGCTGGCAGTGGTGAAATGCTTGTGTTCCTGCGTGATTATACCAGGATACTGTCCAAGCCTACTGGCAGCAGAGCGACACCAGAGATGAAAACTTATAATCTGCAAATCTTAAGCTCGTGAATCAAACTACCCTTCCCGGTTTTGAAACACTATGATCTAGCTGAAAATTTTTCTGTGTTTGACTGAGTTGGTACAAGGTGAATCATGTATGTCGATGGGGAAAGTGGGGAAGCCAAAGTAACCCACATAATGAACTAATACTTCATGGAAGGCCAAGGCCCTGTGCTGCAAATGCACTGAAACAGAGAAACTGGTATTCAACCAGTGTGTCGCCAAGTGTTGTAGCGATTGCAACACCGTCCAAAGTTTTGGCCTACATCCAAATTTCAGAGCCTTCCTTGTTTTTTCCCTTGATGGTTGCAAATAATCGGGCTCATCCCATGAGCTCTTGTGGAGTTTTCACACCCTCTTTGCTTGATCGATCATCGGTCATCTTTTGGAATGTTGATGGCTATATCATTCTTGCGAGTTTGTTTTGATATTTTGAAGGTTTGTCTTTGTGTGTATGAGTTGTTTTCGCGTTGTCGACATTGGTTGCACTCACACAATAGGTTGCAAACACTGTCACACAAGTGTCTTCATGGTCATTCAAAGTCATATTTCAATTGTCACACTTGTCACTCTCAACCTTTGAGTCAGTTTCACTGAGCACATGCTATCTTGTTGGTTTGAGGTGTCTTATCATCGAGTCATGCTAAGTGTTTGATCACATTGTCATGTTTGCATGAGTACACTTGCTTTCACACTTAGTCAATTTTCCTGAAAATATGTCAACCGGACAACCCTCCATCAACTGGAACTGATCTTAGTGACCTTGCACTCCTGCCCATAACTGCGCAAAGCTTGAGGCTATCCTCTGGGCAGCCTGCTCTATGCAATTCTAGAAATGAGCTGGTAAACTGACTCACAAAACTGCGTAGAAGTTGTCCCTGAAGCCAATACATGTTGTTCTTCCCATAAGACCTCCCATCAAGCCTCCCACCGATCAATCAAAGAAAGAACTTGAGCTGTGACCTTGGGATGTACTGAGCTCCAAAATTGCGTAGAGTTATCCCGCCTTGCCAGCCCTTCTTCTCCGCTCTGCAACTAGCTCAGGAATTGTGCAAAGCTGTCCTAACCAACCCTTCTTCCATGCTCTACAACCAGCTTAGAAACTGCGTAGAATTGTTTGGGCCCAGATTATCACTCAGGATTGTGCAGTTTTGACTAGTAGCTCCCACAAATCGACCTTGTGCTCCTCTCAGAAACTGCACATATTTTTCTGCTAATGCCTCTTACTGCCCACACTATCTTCCCTGTAGAAATTGCGCAAATGCCAACTAGATGAACTACCTAGTGCTCCCTTGGAAAATTGCACAGATTGGCCCAGTAGCCCCCCGACACCCCGCCTAGTCTTCCTCTGTGAAATTGTGCAGTTCTACCTCCCAGATATGTTTTTCCCATCAACTATCATTGCTGTCTCAGATTGTGAAAATCTATTTCCTAGTGACATATACACATTTTTTTCTGAAAGTGCTCCAAAGCCTTGCATCCTGGCTTGTGTTGTGCTTTTTGTAGTCTCAGTGCCTTGTCCCTCTCCCAGCCACCTACACCAAAATGGAAAAGAATGCATCATGGTAGACTGGGATATTTTTGGATTTGATGTCATCTTGTCATGAGTGATTGTAGGAACATGTACATTGATGAAACATGGTGCGATGAAGAATGAGATGGAAAAGAGGCGCATGAAAGAAGACTTGCTCGGAGTCAAATGAACACATGAAGCACATCTTGCAAGCAAGTGATGGGGACACATTCACATGCATCGTCAAGCAAAGACCAAGACCATCGAAGACCCTGGACACTTTGCCAAGCGGAGGTGAAGAAATGCTACACTGAGAGCATATCATCACTTGTCGACATAACAACTCAACACGGACACCACAACCAACTAGTACATTTCAGCAGTGTCATGTTGAGTTGTGTCATGAGTTGTCTGGGCCACATCACTACTATGGGCCATACTTGTTGTAATCAATGCAATGTAAAGTGGAAGTCCAAGATAGCCACATATGAAGTCGAAGATTCATGTAAATTCAAAAAGTCATAGGAAGTCAAATAATCATGAGAGAAGTTGAAGAGTCACAAGGGTCAGTTATAACCCCTTGGCTATATATACCCCCTCCTTGTATGAGTAAAGGGATTTTTACCTTTGCTCCTCCCACATATCCTTGAGAGTTTATAGTCTTTTCTTTGAGGAGCAAGTAGTGACTCTAATGTCCCACTACTGGAACTAGTGATGTATGGTGTACAAATGTGTCTTGGATCTTTTGCTTAATTCAGAAGCCAGTGGCAGGCCATCACGTTTTCACGCATGTTTTGTATCTATTTGTAAGACTATTATTTAAACGTTTGTAATGCATGTTTTCTTAACCTATACTAATATAGTTGAACTACTTCGGTTATTTTAGTACTCATATTATTGAAGATGTGTTGTATTGTTTATCACTCTTGTCCCGTCTATGTGGACTACTCCGCTGGACATTAGATAGACCATATTTGTTTATTTCTTGTTGTTAATGAGTATCACCCTCGTGTGGAATATTCTGCTAGATGGTGTACGTGTTTTCTCTTGAACTTTGGTTTTCACAACTGCTACATCCGCTATGCAATATTCTGCCAGATGTTGGAAGAACCCTTCTTGTTGTTTGCGTGTGTTTCTTCCTGGGTTGGGACTATTCCCTCTCATCAAGAGGCGCACTTTACCTCCCCCTTTTGACAGTGAGAGAACTTGGGCACAAAGTTACATTATGCACTCACCAAGCACACTCACCTTGTTTTCTTGAAGTTACAAGCATAACACTCTCATGTGCTGAACAACAAGAGCTAAGGAAAATCTCTAAGAGAATGGAAACTAGGCCATTGTACCAGATGGGACTCCTACACCAAATGGTGTGAGGTCTAGTTGGGACTTCATATTGGGGAGATGCCCTGAATGTTGGCGGGTCCAACACCATCAACATGTATCGATGGCTTTGTTCTCGTAAACCAATTATCACTTGGTCAATTTTTACGAAGGAAATGATAACATATTACGAGGATACAAAGAGAAACACCTTCTTTAGTAAATTGATAAATCTCAATCAAAAGGGTTCAATGGCGGAGCACATTGAGGACTTCTAAAGATTAAATTTTAGGGTAAATGATATTCCAGAGGAGCATAGGATTGATGTCTTCATAGGGACTTTAAAGGATAACATCCAACATGAGGTTCGTCTTTGGGAACCTGATTCATTGGAGAAGGCATTCAGGGTGGCAAGAAAAGTTGTTTTACACAGGAAAATGACCTCCTCATCAGCTCAGAGGAGAAAGGCAAGATGACTGAAAGACTAACCAAGTTCACAGGCCTATTTGTTAAGCTAATTCTCTCCAGGAACTAGCAACCTAATTTATAAAGCTTCCTAACCATGCATTAGGTGCGTTAGTACCTAGGGTAACTCTGTCTGTTGCCTCGGGAAGAGAGTTAGGCAACCTAAATGAGTTTCTATGAGTCAAAGGAGCAAGTTGACCGAGAAATATCCCTATATTCACTCCTATGTTTGCTCATAAAAGCGAGGAAACATCCAGATTCGACTTGTTTGGAGGAATTACTATTCCTAATGGAGTCTAAAAATAGGGAAAAAGCATAAAATAATGGAAACATATTTTCTTTTTCCCAAAGGATCTCATGAAGGATTTGGCAAGGCTTATCCTCTCATGCTATATATGTGAGGCTAGGGCCATTGTGGAAAGGGTAAAAACATTTGAAAGGATTGCCTATTTGACTGTCGAAGCTAGTATTAGACAGAGCTCTTCAAGAGGTTAAGAAGGGAGAAAGAGAGAGGAGCTGGAGGAGGAAGGGAAGGCTAATGCAACTGATGGTTGTAATCACTCCTTTATATCATTAATATAGACCTACAATTGTGTTGTCCACTCCATGGCGTTGGTATTGTAATTTGTTTACATGTTTATGCAACACTATTATTATGAGTGGCTTAGATGTATGCAGTTAGATATCCCTATATGTTAGTGCATTGATTGTTAAAGTTATCTGCTGTGATATTACACCTTGTCTTGTCTATGATGAGGGGTGTTCCACTTCGCTACTTTGCACTCTCCAGCAACACCACACCAAGACCTGAGGTAATAAGTCCTTCTTCCTACTTTGATTCTTATTTGACTAACGTGGATATATGCATGTATCTCTGGGCCAGATGCAACTAATATGACTATTTTCCAAGGATCTCGGGAAGATCCTTGAGGGTATCTCCATCACGAAACACCTGTGCATTAATCCCTATAGCAGAATTGGTGACTCTGCTGGGCACTACACTTAGTTCCCATTTTTCTCCTAGAAAGTTCCTAGATATCTCTTTCTTCTAGGCCTTCCTGTACTTCTTGATCCCCTTTCTGACCACTTAGGACTATACAACACCCTTCTATCAGTGCTCAACCTTAGATCTGATCCCCATAGCCCGATTTTTAATCCTTTTTCCTCATTAACGCAATCTTCTAGTGTAAACAGTGCTTTATAAAGCATTGTGACCTTGCACACAATACATTAGTGTAGCCACTAACTCTTTGCACCCTCTGTTACAGTGCGTTAGTCAACCATTTCTTGATAAACAGACTGTTCTGGATCTCATGGGTTAGGAAATCTGCTTGTAAACTGATAAGGGATCTGCAACTATGCTTGTTTGATTGATATTTGTCTCCTAAACAAATTTTTTCTTTTAGGGAAATAACTTTACTGCTTAAAGATTTTCATAAAGAAGAAAAATACAAAAAAATTTACCGTTTTCTGCTTAGTTGGTTAGATCTGCATTTATTTGGTTTCAAAAGTTGTTAGTGAGCATTGTAGTTCTGTCAGTTGTGCTTGTGTTTTACTGAACTAGATGCATGGTATATATATTGAGGTATAAATGACTCCTCCCTTGCAGAAGCAACTTATTCATTGAAAGTGAAATTTGAAAGCACTGTTTTTGCATGATTTAAGTTAGAGCCCCACATAACTTCATATGTCAACACCCCCACGAAGAATTTAACAAAGTACATTTAAAATTTACATAATAAAATAAATCAACAACTATTTTTTGAGTAAACACATATTAGTTTAGGCTAGGATCTTGGGTTAGGAAATTGTGAGTTAACTTCCCAAGATCACACACCAAAACTAGTGTCATTAACGAGGGAAATCCTTATGCACTCATACTATCTGGGACCACTCCAGTAAAAGTGGAGCTAAATACGAGACAACATCAGACTGTAAACGAAGGTAGCCTGCCCTTGCTTAGATCTCCTTTAGGTATTTTGTGTATCGGGGATCCCTTCAGGGATATCAGAGCTGAGTCAAGGACTCAGGTATCTTGCCCACACAATGTATTGTCTGCGACTATGTCCCCCCCAAGAGCGTCTATGATTTGAGGTAACCATAGTGGCCATACTTTTTAGGGATGAGCACAAGGTGAATGGGGTAGGCTACCCTAGTACCTAACACATATGAACCTACTTTGTCGTCAGTTTTTGGGAGGGTGCTCGTCTTCACGAGAGTACTTGGCCCCTTAATCTGAGGTTCGGGTGAAGTTGAAGAGTAATTGTAACTGTACATTTTTCCAACCCTCTCTTTTATCCATTGTGATACTGGGCTTCATCTCCAGCAAATAGTGTTTATCAGAGAGGTTCATACCCTCTGCTTGTTGATTGATTTATTTAGAGTATTTTTATTTTCTAGGTGCTAGTTTGTTATCACCAAGACTTTAATAAATATCACTGTAAAATCTATTGATAAAAATTATCAGTCACCATAGCTACATCTGACCCTCATCGTCAAGCTAAATGGCTACTAGGTCTTTCCCCACTCACTGTGGAGGATCTACCGAGCCCCAGTGAATTGGATTACCCATCTTTGGGTAATCAGTCTCCAATATCTCACACTGAATTAGTCTGGACATCTAACGAATCAAGTTTACCTGAAGATTTCTTTACTGAAGGTTTCATTCCTCCATATAATCCTCCGATCACAAATCCATTGGACCGCTCTTGATTACAGTTGCACCTGTACCTCCTATGTCTTCTGTTGGACCTATACCTACCATCCCATTGACGACTAATGGGTCATAGGATTTTGTGGACACTTTTGGTCCACTTCCACCTCCCCTGTTGACAGTCAGTACCACACCTCTTATGGAAATCCCTGCTATCCCAACTGTCCCAGGTTCAAACCCTATCGTGACACCCAACGCGAGTGGAACCCAATACATACCGTTTTTTGCCCCTTTTGTGTAAGCTCCCAAACCTTCAACAAGCACTACATATAGTGCTCCATATAGCATGGTTGGCACGGGTCCCTTCAACAACCCTTTTGGTTGGAATCCATTGTTTAGTTCCAACCCCCAGGTTCAGATGCCTGGGGGCACCGTTCCCAATATGCACATACCGTCCGGGAACGTTATAGTCCCCATCCATTTACATGACAATAGGGATAGTCATTGATTAACATGAACCCTCCTTATGCTAGTCAAGGGCATACGACTAATTATGTGGTTAGTGGGATCCCTCAACAAGGTCTCACTCAATCCATATGGGCACCCCACTCTCAACCTCAAATGAGTCAAGGGAGCACTCCTTACCCTGGGGGCACTTATACCCCCCATCATAACAACCCTTATGGAAAACCATAATATATGACTGTGCCCTAAGGAAATTATTATTTCACGCATCCTGTGTATAATATTGGGAACAACATGATGGGAGGACTGCAAGGATCCTCAAGTCATGTGTCATCACATTGGTCCGATTCGGGGGAATCAAACACCTTGCCTTTCTTGGAAACGCTTGACATTCTTGACTTGTACAAAATCACCAATGACCCCATCTATCACAACTTAATTTGGCCTCCAATCCCACACAAAATTCCCACAGACATCCCAAAGTTCGAAGGGAAACAAGGGGAGGATCCGGGTATGCACATCACCACCTACATTTATGGTACATTTCAAACTCTATGGTGAATTATAGTATCCGGCTTCGGCTCTTTCCCTGCACCCTTACTGGTAGTGAATCCAAGTGGTACATTGAGTTACCATGCGTGTCAGTCAATACCTTTGGCGCTTTAGCGATGGAATTTTTAAAGCACTTTTAGCTACCCATCCTCTATGAAACTGGGACAAAAATCCTTACTTCTTTATGTCAGGACACCACCACCCACATCTCTGATCACATCCATGAATGGGGACGTAGGCAGAGGCTAGTCAAAGCTCCCCTCCCAGACTATCTATTAGCGAATTGGTTCTGCAAATCTCTTCTCCCTCAAATCGCTAAAGATGTTACCTTAGGTGGTGCAGTCACGGAAGACCAATCCATTTGTCGTTCCCAACACTTATATTTGATTTATTCACAGTATAGCACATTATATGACGTCATTCACAATGCCCCTAGAAACTCCAATGCTCCCACTACTAAGCAACCTGGTGCACACGCCGATGGTATTATCGGTGCTACCTATGGGTTTGTTGTAAAACAAATTAGCAGTCACATTGCCCAGTTGTCAGTTGACCTCGTTACCCAATCAATTTCTCTTCCTAGCACCGCGATAAACTCTGTGCAGTCTACACAAAAACATGGTGGTAAGAACAAGAAAAAGACTGCTCCTTCTGAAGAGCAGTCGACCAAGTAGTACAACCCAAAGTAGAAAGATATTGCATCTCCTGAAAGTGGAAAAGAAAAAGTTGTCAAATTCCCTTGAAAAATATGTGTGGAAGACCATACGACACATTGTTGTCCATGTCTCCACGAATGCACAGACTTCCTTGCTCAAAAGGACACTAGCCGGACCCCCGTAGTCCTTAACCATCCTTTCCTTGCTCAGCAACCACATCATCTTATTGCAAACCAACCTCAACCCTCCCAAGGGGGCAACGGTGGTGCACATCATCCTTTAGCTCATGAAGGACCATCTACCGTTTACACCTTTAAAATGATATATCTTCAAACAAGAGCCAAAACTTATGAAGTTCTAGTTGCTAATGCTGAGGAAGCCTCCTCGAGTCAAAACCCACCATCACCTAACGATACCCATATCGACAAGCCGGTTGCTGATCTTGTGATTCGCCCCCAAAAAGGGGCACTTCGTCACACAACATATAATACATCTACCTGTGCTGCCTAGAACTACAACATTGTAGAAGATTTGGCGCAAGAATCGTCAACTATTTTGGCGCTCAAAGTATTGCAAACCTGTCCAGCACAAAGGAAAGCTCTGCTTTCGACAATTGGTGGGGTCGACCCTCAGGATTCCATGCTTGCAATTTTTGACATGGACAAATGTAAACCTCCCCTTTCACACTAGCTTGCATTTCAGGTGAAAATATTTTCGAAAGGGAGAGGAGTACATAGAACTGTCATTGACAAAGGTGCTTCAACTTGTGTCATGTCGGCTTCATGTTGGCTCACCTTGGGTTCTCCAACCCTCTCACCACCGTCGAATTCCCTTAAAGCTTTCGATGGCCACACTTTCATCCCAAAAGGTTACCTTGCTAGCTACCCCATCACTTTGAGTGGGGAAACAATAATGGTGGATATCAAAGTCATGGATCAAAAACTCGACTATAATCTACTATTGGGTCGTATTTGGACTTACGCCATGACCGCCATCGTGTCTACTGTATTTTGCATCATCCTATTTCCATTGGATGGAAGGATGATCACAATGGATTAGTTGTCCTTTTGCACCCTAGATTACTCCCCGTTACCTAGCATCTATGTACCCTTAGTGGGTGGCATTCCTGACTCTTATGTCAGTATTGGTACCGGTCTATTGAAGGGATCTTCCCTGATGGTTTGTTTTCCTCTCCCGCCACCCACAATTCCACTGATGGTCTCTATGGTTTCATCCATTCCTCATGAATCGACCGATCCTTGGATCCTCTTGGCCCCTTCAGAAATTGACTCTTACGGAGAACAAATGCCGCTGTCACCAGCTGAATTGGCCTACCAAGCCATTCAATCTGCATTTGAATCGCCACTCACTTTGGTCACAACCAATGATACCAACTCCCCTCCCATAATTGCTCTTTCTAACGATATCCTCGATCAAGTCCTACCTTCGGATGAAGATATTTGAGAGATCATGCGTTTTGAAGAGTGTCCTTAGGAGGATTCTCACCATCGCGTTTCAATATCTAATTCGGACACGATGCCCATTCAAATCCTATCTTTTGACACACCTGAAATCATTCCCTCGCCTTATAGGCACTGTTGATCGATATTTATGTCAATATAGGCATAGTGGAAAACATCTAGATTGGAGCCGTTTGCACTCCTAAGGAAATTGCAAGCTTCACCTACCTTTTTAAGGAATTTTGTGATGTATTTTCTTGGTCTTACGAGGAAATTCCTGTCATAGATTAATCTATTGTCGAGCATGAGTTCAAGGTATATGACAATGCCAAGCCTATCTCTCAAAGACTTTGACCAGTCCACCCTCGCAAAACTGCAACCATTAAGACTGAGGTGGAAAAATTGTTACGTGTTGGTTTCGTCTACCCCATTCCCTTAAGGAATGGGTTTCCAATCTAGTTCCTGTATACAAGAAACAAGGTACCATCCACATTTGTGTCGACTATCAGGACTTGAATATTGCGTGTCCAAAAGATAATTATCTGACACCATTCATTGACCAAATAATCAATGACTGTGCCAGTTATGGATCCTTCTTATTTATGGATGGTTTCTCAGGTTATAACCAGATCTCCATAAAACTGATAGACCAACACAAAACCGCCTTCATTTTCCCTTGGGGAATCTTTGCCTATCGAAAAATCCAATGCGGTTTAAAGAATCGTGGAGCAACATTTCAATGAGCCATGGACTAGACACTTCATGATATCAAACATATTGTTCAGGCTTACTTGGATGACCTCCCAACCCATTCCAAGAAGCGAACTCAACACTTAGTTCATTTACAAGCAATTTTTCTTCGGTATAGGTTCTATAACATACGTCTAAATCTACATAAATGCATTTTCTTTATCGATTTTGGATGCCTACTTGGTTTCATTGTCTCCAAGTACGGGATTAGGGTTGATCCTGATAAGTTAAAGGAAATTACTTAATTTCCCGAACAACGATTCATTTTGCAGCTCCAACATTTGCAAGGGAAAGAAAAATTCTTACGATGGTTCATTGTAAATTATGTGCACCTACTAAAGAAGGGAGTACCATACTTGTGGGGTGATCAAGCCCAACAATCATTTGATGCCTTGAAAAAGGAACTTATATTAACCCCACTACTTAGTGCTCCCTATTGGCCGGATTAATCGTTCTTGCAGACAAGACCGACCTCCCTAGTATCAACTGATATCTAGCAACAAGTAGGTCAAGCAAATCTACCTTTCTCTAAACATATTGCGATTCATTAATAAAAACTAAAGAGGTGTTTTAGACCCTACCTTAAGTCCAACGCTAGTTTGTGGCAACCATGCTCCAACAGCTTCAAAAGAGCTTCCTTTTAATAACCTGCAATCACAAACAAGCACACATCAAAGAACACCTGCATAGCTAATATAATAAATCATGTTCATCATAGTGATAAAGGAATCCATGAAATAAACCATAAGGCACAGCTTATTGAGAAAAATAAATTTGATTGTATTAACTTTGAAATAGAAGAACTTTACAACCTTGGTGCCTTGATGCTGTACAAGCTCTTCCTAGGGTCCAAACAGGAATCTCCTCTACTTTGACAAGCCTCACTCTCTTCCAAATGAGATAAAAAGGTATGTAATCTCTCCTCTCAAAAGCTCAATTAGGAAGACTAAGTTCCAACAGCATTTACCCTAAAAAAAAATTCAGCTTTCAACCTCCCAAATAACCAGCCCAATGCTTCATTTTATAGTGCAAGGGAAGGAGGTTATAGGTCCACCATTGAAGGGATAGAGTCCTCCTTCAAAGGGATAAGCTCCTCACACCAAGGGGTTAGCTCCTTAAGGAATAGGATGCATGAACCCTCAAGGAGTGAACTTGCCAGCTCGAGATTCCCTCTAGAAGCTTCCAGAAATGACTCAAAGTGAGTTTTTAAGAATGTACTTGCACCTTTTTAACTTTTACAGGGGTTCGCACCCATCAACACAGAGACAGAGCGGTTAGGTGCACAGGGGACATGACCAATAGGTGCGGCACCACAGGTAATGCTAAGAGAAAGTACGAAACCAGAATTTTAGAGATTTTTAAGGTCTTTCTCTTATTTTCAAGGCTTGATATGAAGAACTGAGGTTTAAGACTTGCAAAGGAGGAAGATATGAGTGGTGATAGACTCACATTGATTGCAGAATGTCAAAGTGACAATTTTTGTGCAACAAATTTCCCCCTAAAGTGCGAAGTCTGTAATAGATGAGGATGGTTTTGTCATCTAAGAAGAGTGAAGTACTTTATCATTTCAAAGATCTTCCTGTGGATACCCCGCTCAGAACCTGTAAAAGCATTCAATGCAATATATAAATATAGATATATATATATATAATATATATGAACATTCTCGCTAGGTAGGCATTCCATACCGATCAAAACTGACAGAAACTATCTAAAAGCTCTGATAGAATGATTTCGTAATACATCACAATAAAGAATATGAGACACAGAATGGGTGCAACCATCTTGTTTATGCATATGTACAATATTATAATATATATATTAATATATATATAAACATATCATCGCTGAGGTAGGCATTCCCATACTTAGACCAAAACTGACTAGAAACTATCTAAACTGCTCTGATACAGGAATGATTTCGTAATACATCACAAATATAGACATATGTAGACACAGTATGGGTGCAACCATTTGTTTATGAATAGTCCACTGTATAATGAATAACAAAATTCCTCGCACCCTAGATGGTGGAAACTAGATCCAGGGTCTTGATTTTTGCTTCCTGAACTAGTACGATTCTATCAATGTGAATGAATGTGTCGAAGTCGAACATGGTAGAAACCACTTGATTACCAGTCAATGATGTAAACTGTTAACAAGTGTGAGAGGAACCACCAGTAATGTCAATGGCCCTCAAAGTACTCAGTACAATCCATGAAATGTGAATGAATGAGTCAATGTCAAACATTGCATAGAATCCTTTGATCGAAGGTCAACGATGCAACCTGTCGTCAAAGGCGAGAAACCTGCCATTGAGGCATGCAGATTCCAATGTATTGACGATTTCTAGATCATCTTTCTAGATAATGAGTTGGAGTCAATAGAAAGCAATCCGTCGTAGGCAAGCCCACAACACGAAATCATAGATCAAGTTTTGAAGAAATATATTTGGCAAGGACAAACTCAGGGATGGTCAAGATGGATGACAGATATTTTGCAAATGAATGGTCTGTTTGAACTGACCTCTTGAACACATAACGACACTGCAGATGGTTTGGTGACAATTCACCCAAAGCTAATACCCAGAAACCGGCTGAAGACTTTCAATATGGTTTGATTAACTATTAGGCAAAGGATTTCCCAACCCAGGTGAACAAAAGGTGTCATGTTCAAGAGTGGTTAACCACTTTTCTAAACACAAAGTATAACAAACAGGTTCATTTTTCTCTTTTCCCCCACCATTTCTGGCAAGTACCTCTTTATTTTTGACAAGCTTGAGGAGGATAACATTCGCTTGATTATAAGCTCACCCTTCGGATGAGTCCAACTTAGTTTAAAATTCGAACCCTAAGAAGGAGTGGTCCGTTCCTATTTGAAATTGAACAGGTCCTTTACTGTTAAATTTTAACGAGTCCATTATAGGGAAACTCGGTGTTTTTCAATTTTAGGGAGTCAGAAGAAAAACTTAAGAAAACTCCATGGTTGTCCTTTTTCGTAAATTTGTGTCTCCCAAGCCTGAAAAGTATAAAATAATACTTGAGAGAACCGCTTGACCATTACGATCAAGGAGTACTTTTCATAATTAGTGCCTTCAATCTGAAAAAGTAAAAAAGCGATCGAAAACATGTCGTTTTATTACCAATATCGAACTTGAAACGACAAAAGTCCGGCAATCTTTTCATGTTTATATGGTCAGAAAAGAGCTATAAGTGGACCGTCCTTTTAATTCCATTTTAATGATATTAAAAAGAAAAAATCGACAATATTTTCATATTTTACGAGTCAGAAAAGGAGCTTAAAGAGGACTCTATGTTTCGCTTTTTCGTAAATTTTGAAAGAGCCCGAAAAAATGAAAAAGTATGCTCTTCGTTGAAAATGATCAATTCTCCTTGAAAACCCAATATTCTGCACAAAAACTCAAAACATTACACATACCTGTTTAAAATTAATAAAAATGCATCAAAAGTGACCTTTTTAGAGTGAAAAATAAACAAATTAAAAATTCATTTATTCAAAAAAGCTTATAAAAAGGGCTTTTGTAAATTCATTTTTACCGTTTGACTTTAGAGTAAAAAGTAAGAGCTTTTGGTAAGAAAACTTCCTGTGAAGATTGCGGAAAATCTGACTGTTGGATACGAGAACCGTCCTCTCCAGGTGATCCACATCATCCCTATCTTGCATTTCAACTGTTTAATTTTCGTTCTAGGGCTTTAGAAATGATTTTTTAAGGAAAATTTTGGTTTAAAAATCTCTCGCGGGGGGTCCGCAGGAGCAGCATGTGGTGCCTGCGAACCCCGACTTTTTCGTATACAGGAAAGAGTCGGGGTCTTGCACCTGATCTTAAGGAAAAGTGAGAATCTACGCATTGTCTCTAATTAGCGGGTGCAGACCCCATGAAATACGTTTCAAAAACCCTAAATTTTTCATTTCCGCCCAAAGATTTTGAAATTACAATGTTCTAATCCGCCTTTTCTGCAATGTAGGTACACAAAATGCTTGTTTGGCGGGAACGGGAACACGAAGATGTGGATCAAGCCGCATTACTTCATCCACCTTCAATACAGGCATTAAGAGCATACAGACAATTGAAATTCTGGGCCATACTCGGCATGAGGGCTCAGGTAGACTTTTTGCAATGGCTGGTAGACAGGTGGAGCACACAGGACCAATGTTTCATAATTGGTGGCCACTGGCTCGAAATCGAGTCAAAGGACATTTATTTCCTGATTGGTTTTCCCAAGAGAGGTGAAGGATTATCTCTATTCGGGACTAGGCCAGGTGGCCAGTCTGTTGCTAGTCTCTGACTAGAGTTTTGTAATGTCCAAACTGTAGACAAACGGATAGATGTTAAGACCATCTCCCGTCCTGAACTTAAAGTGATCGCATTTACTATCACCAAACTATGTGGGAGCGCAGCATTACATATAGCTACCAGTTCCCAAATGCGCATGGCAGTAGACTGCTTCCGAGGCACCATCTTCAACTGGTGCGATGCTGTGTTGGCGAAGGTGAAAGGTCAACTGACTAGGGCAAAGAACGGACAACTAAAGAAATTTGGGTATGGTTACTTAGTTGTGAGCTTTGGCCTAGAGAGGGTCCCTATGTTGGTCCCACATCATCTTTCCGTTGAGGCTGGACTTCCCCGAGATCCAAGGATTATGCGCTGGGTTGTAATCATGGCCCGTCATCCTGAGGAGGGTACAGAGGTTGTCGGATTTCCACCAAAGTATTTTCATTGGTTGGGGAACCAACTTTTCGCGATTTAGGACTTTCCATATGCTGAGATGGATTATCATGGTGATCCAGACATGGCTCTTCCACTAGGAGAGCAATGGGATGATACAGGTAAAATTATTTTCAACATTTCCTAAATTTTAAACTAATTTTTTTTTCTTTTAAAACATCCAAAACTGATAGTAAAAAGTTTTAAATGCAGATGTGGGTCCACGACGACCAACCGCTCTCCCTCCCTATGAGAGAAGACACCCTGCTGCTACGGCACCGACCCCACAGGACCAATCAGCAGAGACCTTGACTGAATTGGAGCATCATCTAGAGTGCTTAACAGTAGATATCCCAGAGACTAGTATAGATGATATTCCTCTTAGGCTATAGCGCTATGTGATTGGGGTCCCAGGACCTTTTAGGAGGTTCCTTTGTAGGGTGGCCCGAGCAGTGGTTTCTTATCGTGATCATCATCAAGGATAGGATGATCGCCCTTGTAGACTTCATATGACATTTTATATCTTTTTGTACTATCATTTTTGCCGATCATAAGGTGTTTTCAACCTATGATCAAAGACGATGTATATTTGACACACTTCTATGATATATCACTATTACTGGCTATCTTGTATAACATGTTTATGGAATGTTTTTAAATTTACTATCTTGATTATTGCAAATGTCTATTT
>APFE031405292.1:0-14361 GCA_000404065.3 Pinus taeda | reverse complement strand
AATTTGTAAATTCATTACTATATATAATTTAAATTAATATATTATGCAAAACATATGTAAATCCGTTAATCGATATTTCTTGGAAGAAATACGACGTGAGAATATTATTCTTCTTTTATTTTACCACAATTCTCTTTTCTCTCAATGTTATCATCTGTTTTGTCAAATAAAGGCTTAAAACGAATTGACTTAAAATGAGAAAGAATGCACAGTGCGCTACAAGAGAGGATAACCATTGAAGCCTTGTTATGATGTACCATATCTTATTAGTGTGGATTTTCTCTCCATGTTACCATTTTTTCTTCGAATAAAAGGTTAAAAAGAATTGCCATAAAATGAGAAATAATGCACAGTATGCTACATGAGAGGATTACCGATGAAGTCTTTCTAGGATGTAACATATCTTATTAGTGTGGAGAATGTATGTATCTATATATATGTTACAAAATAATTATTTTAATAATTTTAGTATATATATAAATTGTGAAAAATAAAGAGAAAAGAAATATCTATATATAATAAAAGAATGTATTTTTAGTCTCTCATGTAGCTCACCTGGAAAAGCAATTAAAACATGTTATGGTTTTTTATATTTTGGTTTTTTTAAGCTATACATTTTGTCAAAAATATATTGTCACTAATGGCGAAGATAAAGAAGATGATGGGAGATTGTTAGAATATGTTGTCAATGTCAAAGGTGTTGCTAGAAAAAGCAAGATGTTCGACTAATACTTTTTTCATTAGGTCGTAGGTGTCAGAGGTGTCAATGGTGGTGTATCTAGATCAAAGATAGTGAAGTGGAAAAAGAGGGAGGTTCCCAGTATAAAACTCACCTTTGCAACGATTCCCTGGATGGCGTCAAAGTTGTATGAAAAAGGGAACAAATGGGATGATGTACGAATGGGTTAAGGTGGACATTCCACACAATCGCAACAAAGGCTCTCATTTGTAAAATTTCTATAATAGTGGTCCCTAGACCCATGTCACTCTCTAAGGCCTTTCTCGGAAGTGCTAACACATGTGCAATGGAGAGGCATCCGATATGATGTAAGGGTAGTCATACGTGGCAGAGTTGTTGCACAGGACCAATAGAAAGGAAGTCGAGAAGTCATAACAATTCATGTCGTAAGAATCTTGAAGCTAGTGGGTGTTGCGTTGACAATCTTAACAAAGAAATTGTTGCAAAAGAAGGGCCCAAGAACACCTCTTGCATCTATACTCATTGTAGCATGGATATATAAAATGAAGATGTGTGTGAGTATTTTATTGGTTTGAGATAACATCAACATGATTTCAGACATAGGGACACATGACATGAATTTTCAATATTTTCAACTATTGACATGTGATATTTGGGATTAGGTAAATCCATGTAAATATTGTAAATAGAAAATAAGGAGAATTATAAGATGAAGAGACATTGGGAGATGAAACCCAAGAATCTCTCCTTCCATGGACAGATCTATCATCAATCATAATGCAATACAATTCGAGTTGAGGAGTTACCTCCTCGTCTGAAATGGTATTAGAGCCAACCCTTTTTTTGGCTTCCTTTCTACCCTTGTAACTCCCTCCTCACTGTATTCTACTTATTTTGGAGATCTACCTCTATTCTTCATATTTTTGCATAACTGGCAACTCTGTCTTCCATTCGACCATACCTATCCAAAGTGATCCCAACGAACAAACTCAACATATGACATACCAAGTTTATGGAGGAGCCCACGATAGCCATTACACCGAACAAACTCAACATATGACATACCAAGTTTATGGGAAAGCCCACGATAGCCATTATATGTGCACTACGCTTCCCTCCTCTCACCTTCATTCACTTCCCTCCTCACACTTCTAAGCCCATAACTGCAAAATCGCAATGCTTTCGAGAGACTCATCATACTTCCCTTTGCATGCCTCCCTCAACCAATGTTCTTTGTAACTCCTTTCCATCATTCCTATTACACAGTGGGTTGTCACAACATCGAGGACTGCCATGGTATTATAAAATTTGTCAAGTGAAAAGTCTAGCTCAATCATACCTGAACCCACCCTTTTACGAAGCATTGAAGCTCCTGCTGATTGGGTTTTTAAATTGGGTTATTGTTCCCTAAGAAGATTAATTTTCTCGGTAACAATGGCTAGCCTTCCAGACTCTTCTAACTATGATGGGGTTATAAATTCACTACTACAGGTATACCTCGCAGCCATGTTTCTGAATCTATTAAATTTTCTCAATGTGTTATCCAAAATCACTTGTCGAGGTTCTAAATGAAGTTCTTTTATTCCTTCAATTTTCCAAGTTCCATAGACACAAGTTCAAGGTGTGAAATTGTTGTATGGTGAATGTGATGGTTGGTATAGAGTGCAAATGTGTCTTGTTATATGTTGGATGGTGGATATATAATACATGAACTTTGAAGAATGTATGCTCCTTTATGTGTTGAGTTTTGTAAGGGACATACTGTATATGTATAATATAAGTGATGATGGTTTGGATACATAGCCACTAAATTTTATCACAAATACATGATTTTTTTGGTGCAACCATTGAATTTTTTTTAGGTAAAATCTGTTTTTTATAATGCATTCACTAATTTCTATTGTGGGAGTGGTTCTTACTAGTACGTAGAACTATATTGAGTGGTCCTAGAAGATAAAACACAACCTCATTTTTAATGAGTTGTGAAAAGGTGTTTGTGAAGGAGAAGGAGACAATCACCCTGCAATGCCCACTTCAGATAAGGAGCTTACCATTTGGGAAATAAAAAACAGCAAGGCCTATGCTTTTATTACAGCATTAGGAAATGAAGAAGTGAGTCACCATATTTATCCATTTTCAAATGCTTTTGAAGCCATAAAGAAGTTGAAGGAATTGTGTGTCTCACACTTTGAACTTGAACTTGTTCAATTAATGATTAAGTTTATAATGATCTATTATAAATCAATTAATATAAAAAAAATCTAATAAAATGATAAAGGATTAAATAACATAATGAAGGGGGAAAGTAAGGATAGTGAGGTGTGAAAGCTTGAGAGGTGAAAATTTTAATTTAAATGAAGATGGGAGGAGCTTAAGAATCAATATGACTAATACACACATACACACACACACACACATGAGGAAAATATATGAGAATAAGCGATCGAAATTGCTAAAAAAGATAAACATCAAAATAATTAGCAACTGGAAGGGACAAATCAAAGATAAATCACAGGGGGGATTGAAGAGAATTATTGGAGCCCAAGTGTAAAGTTAGGTTAATTATGAAAATTTATTGGAAATATAAAATATACATGTGAAATGACATCAAATGTAAACGTAAAAGGAAAGTATGAACTAATATGAAACATAAATTCCATGACATGTGCATTTCTAATGGAACGAAAGTTATATAAATATATTTTTATTAAAATATTATGAAAATCCCTCCTAGGTTTAAGGTTAGTAGTTTTTGTTGAAACATATGTGTAATTATATTTGGGGAGAGGTATCTCAAGTTTGAATGGGAGATAATGATTTTTGGGTTGCGTGTGAGGAGTTTTATGAGAGGTTGTGTAGCCTCCCTACCACCACGACAGGGGGATCCATATTCTGATGTAAATGTCTATTTAGATTTAATGAGAAGAATCCATATTCCAGAGCCATGTTTTTATTTGAAGTAGTTTTTTGTGCATTGCAACAACTTGTGGGTTAGTTTGTTTTACAATTTTGTGTTGAAACAACATGATTTTCAGGCAAAAAAAATTGTGAAATATGATGTGTCAGTTTTAGTTTGTTGTTTGTAGATATTGTACATTCAATTTCTGCAACTGTGTGTCATTTGTTTTGTTGTCCATTAATGATATTAAGTTGAGGTCGGCAAGAGAATCTTTATCTCTTCTATTGGAAACAATTTTGTGTTTTAAATTATAGCAAATTTATGGGCTTATTTCTAGTTTAGTGTGTTTATTTGTAGCAATAATCCTTATTCATTTGCAGTTGTTTGTGTCATACTCTGCAAAAACTATGATTTTGCAGTGCTTGGTTTTATTTATGTTGGTCGCATAATGTATTTGCTTCCTCCGCTGACGGTGTCACAACTATCTTTGTTTCTATTGTATTTTGTGTCACAACTATCTGTATTTGTGTTGTTGTCTCTATTTGGATCGCTGTCCATGTCACAACTGTTTGTTTTCTGTCATTCTTTGTGTAGTATTTGTCTATGTAGAAACTATCTATATTTCTACAATTAAAAAGGTAAATAAATAAATAGAGTGAATTATAATAACTCATTATTAACACACATCATATATATATATGGGGTTATATATTTCATTAAAATATTTTGGTTTGAAGGCAAGAACTTGTACATCTTGAACCAAAATTTCTTTCGCAAATACCCAAAAACTCTAAGAAGGATGGACATAGTTGGTGTCTACATACAACTACTTTGAATTGACTTTCTTCATACAACACTTATAAAACACCTAAAAGCGCTATATATTTGCATAACATGACAAAGACAAATAAGTGATAAATGTCCCACTGCATTTCCTCCAAAACCAGATTGGCTTGTTTTTCGTTTGCTTTGCTAAGGATGGGAGGGCTAACCTACGATATCCCCTAGGGAAATCTCTTCTTACAATGTTGAGTTCACATGTCATTATGGTAGGGAATCCTTGGATGCACCATTGTGAGCTTCATCAATATTTTCTTCCAATGTTAGTATTAATGTTGCTCCAATGCTCTATATAATTTGTTGAGCCAATTCTACTTGATTTGAAACCTTTGACTCTGCCATTAGTGTTGCATTGAACCAAAAAAACTAATAGATCAATGAAATATAAAACCATTATGGAAATGTTGTTGTTTGGATAAAAATACATTGAAGGCAAGGAAGCCACGCATGTATTTTTCTTCTTGGATGGAGTAACATAGGATTCATAGATTCTAACTGATTTATTAACCTCTCAAACTCTCCTCAACTTTTCCTCTCATTGAGGAGACATGATGAACACCATCCAAGTGGCCACACGGACTCATCCCTCCATGTAAAGTTGTGGCGTCCACAACAAAAAGGGAGTTATATTTATTAATATAATTTCAAAATAATCCCTAAAAGGAAGAAATGATGAGACTCGTCACATTATTTTACAATTAATCTCAATTAATAATTGAAGAAATATGGTTCTTATTATACTCCTCGTGTAATTGATTGGGAAAATTGAGATTAGGAAAATCGAGATTGGGAAAATTGAGATTGGGAAAACTGAGATTGGGAAAAGCGAATAAGTATGTGTGCACGTGACAAGTTGGCGGGCTGACGTGTGATGTGGATGACATGGCGGGCCAATGTGTGGAAAAAGTGAGTTGGTGGGCCTATGCATTACTTGGCATTTTCATGGGCGGATTTGTGTGGTTGACCGACCCAACTTAACCATGGAGGACACATATATATGAGTGGTGACTTAGTGGAGGAAGGATCATCAAAGTTCAAGTGAACAAGTGTGGAACAACACTTGGGCAAGCAAAGGACAAGCAATAGAAGGACAGGAAAGGTGCAAGAAGACTAACAGCTGTGGTACCTTGCCAATACAGGAAGGAGACAAGCCACAAGAGTTCGGGCGAACTGTTATGGGTAGGTCTGTACGGTGGGCGGACAATTCTGTGGTTGGGCCAGCTGAACGGTGGGCACTCTTCCCCAACGAATGAGTTGTGAAAGGTGACTTGATGTGGTGGGCCCTCTTGTTCGCGGAAGAGTGCAGAAGGTTTGCAGTGCAAATGAGCTACGGAGAGCGCAGGTGCAATGAGCTATGGAGGGCGTCAAGTTGTGACAAGCTACGGAGGGTGACCTAATGTGGTGGGGTGGGAACCTTTGCTTGAGGGGCAGCTCTGATAAGCTGTGGAGGGCTACCCAACCCGAGGAGTTGGGCACCTCTACCTAGTGACAAGTAGCACAACCCAGCGAACAAGGGAAGTCCTCAATGATGAAAGTGGGTGTTGCTGAATGGAAGGGAGACCCGACCTAGTGAGGTGACTGACCCAACACGAGTAGGCCGATTTGTTGAAAATTGGAAATCTTTGTCAAGGTGAAAATTGGGGTTTCTAAGCAAAGGTTGAACTTGTAATTGTATTGGTAAAATACTGAATTATCATTATTGGGAAGGCTCTAATGTGGGAGTTGGCCCTCCCAATAAAAGAAAGTATTTCCTCTATGCATATTTATATGATGATAATGATGAATATTAATTTCGTTGTGTAAAATGATGAATGCTTCGTAAAATTTAAGAAAAATAACTAAGTGTTGAATGTTAGGTGTATCCTGTACTCATAAGTATTGGTGAAATGAAAGTGGGTAGTGGTGCTGCAACTGCCTATGTGTGGTTGGAAGATCACCCCCGAGATAGGGGCCTAACAGGTGGTATCAGATCTTGATTCAGATGAATCGAGATTTGCAAAAGGATGTGATACAACTGCACTTCATGAGAGTTGGTATCAAGAAGCATTGAACATTGAAGTGGATACTTCGTGATAGTTGATATCTGTTGCTAGCAGTTAGTATTGGGGTTTAAAGCTTGATGACCGTTTAGGGTAAAGAAGGTATTGGATACTTGCCTAACAGATGAAGATGGTTGAAAGATCATTTCAAAAAATTGAAGACATGACACTTTTTTGGAAAGATGAGATGCATAAATCTTATGAAGCTCTTGAGAAAGAGTGGGAACTCTTGATATACATAGGGGACAAGATAGTGGACATGGGGAAGGACTTGAGTAATCTTCATGGAAGGACTATTGAACTCGATGAACTTGATGAGAAGATACGACATGGTGATCGAAGAGTCCAAGAACTCATGGATGAACGAGTTCGACTAAGGGAGAAAAGCACCATGTTGCAAGCAAATGCCAAGGGACTTGAGGACGACATTGAGAGGGACTTTCTTGCTAGAAAGCCCATTGTTATAGAACAGGATGACCTCAATTACATTGACAGACTTGGGGACTATCACCAAGACATGAAGGAATATGTTTGAAAGATTGGGTCACTTCGAATGGGAGAATTCAATGTGTGGCAAGTAGGTGCACTTAAGGATAAAGCGATGGAGGAGAAACTTGATGAAGCTAAAGGTAAGCCAAGATTGAATTGATTAGATGAACCAAATAGGGAGTTGAGGTACCTCAGGAAGGAATTTAGGTCGAAATGTAATTCAAAAGACTCTTCTGAGGTGAAGTTATTGAAGAAGGTTGTAGAGATAAGATGTAAGATCAAGCCTAGAGAGGATGGAAATGACTTTAGGCTGAGTTTTGTGTAGGAAACCATACATGGCAAGAAGTTTGCTACATTGGTGGACAGAGGGGCCACTCATAGCTTCCTTACCAGGAAAGAAACGACATCTTTTGGGAAGAAAGTTGAAGTGGGGAGAGAGTCGATTACGATAAATGATGAGGTCAGACATGATATATGTTGCAGCAATGGCATGTAGTTGAGTTGGAGGGACCAACCTTCCACAATGGGGCAACATGTGGAGATTGTGACAAATGTGGATTGATGATCATATATTGAAGAGACTTCCTTTCCATGGAGACGTGAGCCTTGATGTTTTATGCAAAGACATAGAAGCGGTAGGCAACATGTACATTTTGGAGATGTTGGAGCTAGCGACACTTTGCAACAATGTACGATGGTGTTTTTGAGGACGACAACCGTTTAAAGTGGGGGATTATGTCATGACGATGAACTGAGGTGTAGTTTTCTTCATACATTGATTATTTTTTGTGTTTTTTCTTGTATCATATCATTCATTCCTTAAATTTTAGTCATGAATGTTATCATTCTACCTTTCAAATGGTATCTATTGTTAAACATTGTAGATAATTAACTTTTATGTTCCATAAGCATTGTATATAATTCTTATTTATGTTGTGTTTCTCTTTCTTCTCTTTAGCTTTCTAAATATTCAATGTATTGATAGATGCCCTTAAAAGTAATTTTTCTTTGGCCTCCTGATGCTAGAGTTACACAGATAAATATGGGAAGAAGTACTTATAACTGTAACAAATAGAATATAGCAAGGAGAAGAGAATAGGTAGAGGAGCTAATGCATATAAATAGATAAATATTTGATTTATAACCCATTTAAAAAAAATAAAAAATTGTTGTTATTATTTTTTAAATATTGCATATCAAACTCCATATTAAGAATGAAATACATTTCACGTCTCTCTCACATTAAAAAGTAAAAATGTAAGGAAAATCTTGATTTAAATTACTTTATTCTTCTCAATGTAGAAGTTATGCTGTTTAAATTTATTGTTTTTAGCTTTCAATTATTTTATCTCTTAATAAATTTGATGTAAAATTAAAATATATATTGAGTAATTTTATTTTCAATATTTTTTCATCATTATTACTTTTAATTTATTATAGTAAAGATATTGTAATATTTATCATTACCCTTTTTAATTTATTATTGTAAATATAATGTTATTATTAAAAAATACACTGAATAATTTTGTTTCCAATATTTTTTCATAGTTATTATTTATTTTTTCATCATTATTATTTTTAATTTATTATGCTAAATATGTTCCAATATTTTTTATCATTACTAATTTTAATTTGCTAGTGTTAATATGATGTTATTATTATTAAATATGACATGATTATAAATTATGAGATGATTCAAGGAGATGAATGTTGAATCTGCATTCAGAAGAAGGGTCTACGTTAATTATCAGAATCACCCGTCCGCAGCCCAGCCCACCCACTAGATATTCACACTAGTGAAACTAACGAGGCTGCATACATAGTGCTCAACAGACAATCATCATTTTGTATATATTTAATTATTTAAATAAATTATCGTCAGTTTATATTAAACTGTGAAATCAACATCTGAAAAACAATGCAATGTTTACATTTTAAGGAATTACAAGGACCCGCAGATTCATTTATGGCCTGTTTGCGGGCAGGATGGGATGCCCGAAAGCACAATGACGATGAGAACTCACACAATTTGAGAGTTCATCTTTCTTAACGGAAGGTTTCCGGGCAGATTCGAGGGTTGATTCGACATGTTTGACAGATTTGAACAGTCGATGTATTACTACCATCCTCTAATCACCACACCCTAACTGATGATTAGGTTATCTTATCATCATCATCAACTGGCATTCTTCGTAGATTAAACAGCTTCGGGCCCATACCTGGAAACGGGTATGCTGGCAGACTTTCTGGAAACTGGTATGCTGGCAGATTTTCTATTGACACAGATGCAGGAATTTCATATGACCCCACATAATTACGCTGTTGCCCAATTGAATGTTCAGAATTCAACCTCGATTGGTCCACTGATCGGGGGTTGTTCGCATCTTCGTGATTACCATTATCGGGAGGGTTTACTGGGGTTCGATTAAGCATGAGCTTGGGGTCTATTCCCGGAAATGGGCGGGATGGCAGATTTTGAAGTGAAAAGAGGCGGGAATTTGATATGAGCCCAGGTAACTATTCTTTTGCCAAATTGAATAACTCGACCTAAACATGTCCATTGTTGGTCTGTTGTTGCCCCCGTCGTGGTGATTGGCATATTCAAATGCTATCGGTTGCTCCACTCCTCCTCCGGCCCTTAATGGATTATTCTGCAATGTACCTTCTCCTGTAAATCCAACCTGTTCAACAAAATAAGAAAAAGAAATGCCGCAGCTTCTCCCCTTTAAATCAGATGACAGACCAATAGGATTCTGGTGATTTGGCAAGAGAGGAATAGGTTGGAATTTCATGTCGTAACGGGAGGAGGAGGAATAGGTTGGAATTGCTCTGTTCTTGCCACCGTCGTGATTGGGATATTCAAATGGTATCTGTTGCTCCACTCCTGCTGCAACAATTGGATTAATCTGCAATGTACCTTCTTCTGTAAACGTAACCTGTTCAACAAAATAAGAATAAGAATTGCAGCTTCTCCCTTGTAAATCAGATGACAGAACTGTATGACCAATAGGATTCTCGCGATTTGTGAAGAGAGGAATAGGTTGGAATAGACCAGAGGAGGCATAGAAAAATGGATGCTCGAATGCTTCCTTAGGTATGGGCCTTCTCTTCCGATCCCACGACAACAAACTGTTTATGAGATCAATGGCCGCGGCACTTGCTGTCGGTAGAAGAGACGACAATTGTTTAGTGGAATCAATATTCCCAAACTCTTCTGGAAAGCTGTAACCCTTTAAGTCGGCAAGCAGTAACCCCTCACGCCAACTTCGGGTATCAGGAGAACCAATGACAGAGCAAATGCTATGCAGCTGATGTAGCGCGTTCGAGCCTGTAAATATTGGATAACCAGTGAACAGCTCCGCCATGATAACGCCCACTGCCCAAATGTCATTGGACAAACCATATTCAGTGGATCCAAGCAAAAGTTCGGGTGCTCGATATGGGCGTGTCCCAACATATGATTCCAGTGGCTTATTATTCCATATTCTAGTAGCCAGCCCGAAATCAGCAATTTTAATAGACGTACCTCCCCTCACTAATAAATTCTGTGGTGTCAGGTCCCTGTGACAATATCTTTCATAAGACATGCTTTGAAGCCCTTTCAAAATCTGGAAGCAAAAGCTTCGCACCTCGTCCTCGGAGAACGAACGACCTGTCCTTCTTCTCTGGAGCTCTGACAGATCGCAGTCCATCAGCTCAAGCACCGCGTACAACGTGGTGCCCTCCAATATGATATCATGCAGGTAAAGTATGTTGGGATTAAACATCAAATCCGCTAAACAATTCACCTCTGCGCAATCCTCATATCTGGAGAAGTTTCCGTTCAGTTTCTTGATGGCCCAAAATTCGCCCGTAACCTTATCCACTGCCTTCCAAACGGTACCATGACTTCCTTTTCCCAACTCCTCAACAATAACATAACGATCCATGGCACTCACTCTGAGATTAGAAAACAGTAACAACAGTCGCCTTCTGTTCTCTCCACTCTGAAATTAGAAAACAGTAACAGTGGTCTTGTCTGACCTTCTCTTCTCTCCACGCCTCGCCACGCCAAATATTAGACTGAGGTTCCAACTTTGCTCACAGTGTTCACCTTCGCCTTATCTGGTGCTACCGATTCTATTAAAGTTTAGATCAATTTGGGAATGACATATGATAAGATAAAAAGAAGAACAATTTGGGAATGACATATGATAAGATAAAAAGAAGGGATCATATTTTAATACGATTCCCTCTCCCTCTCGCGCACGTCTTTCCAATGGTGGGCTTTTCTAAGGCTTTGGGACGACGTGTCAAGTATTAAATCGTGAATATCATAGGATCGGTGTTTTACCCAATACTTTGAGGATTGTTTTTGGGTGGTCAACTTAAAGAAAGTTTAATATAATAAAGATGATAAAAGTATTTTTAAAAATATTTATTTTTAAGAAAATTTAATAATCATACATGGTGAGAAAGGTGGTCTTATACTTTTCCTCGGTTTATGTGAGTGAAATAGTGGGCTTTTGTGCTCTTTTCTAAGACTCCTAGACGAGAGATAAAGCATTAAATTAATATTTTGAGCTTAATCTATTTATTTACTCACATCCACATCCACATTAAGAGTAATTTGGTGTACCTAATAATTATAATGTGTTTTTGGACATCTTAGTGCATTTAGAGGTTATAATCGGTTAGAGTCATCTTAGTGCACCTTAATGGTTATAGCTAATTAGAGGTAGTTTCATGCACCTATTGCATATGGTGGTTATATTTCTCCATTATACTAATAATAAAGTAAATAAATTATAATTTTAAATTCAAAGCAATTTTGATATGTTCAACATTAATGATGATGGCTTATCATTTTCATTCATTTCAACAAATTTACTTTTATGACAATGTATTTGTACCTTTTAGTTCTTTTTTTAATATTTTGATATTTTTCTCTTCAATTTTATATATAATTGATTTGTATTTTATATATCCACCAATAAATAGCAAGTTTCTAATCTAAGAAACTATGTAATTTTTCAAACTACATTTTTTTAAACTAAATCTACCAATTAATTTAGTAAGATATATAAAATGCCAAAAACAACTTTTGAATATTTTAAAGAATCTTGCAGAGAAAAAAGGAATTATATATATATATATATAGTTTTAGTCCCAAGTGTAGTTCACTTCGTCAAGCAATTAAAACATGTTATATTTTTTTATATTTTTATTTTTTCTTTAAAACTATAAATTTTGTTAGAAATATGTTATCATTGATAGAAAAGGCAAAGAAGATGATGGTAGATTTTTAGAATATGTTGCCACTATCAAAGGCGTTGTTGGCATAACAAGGATGTTGGACAAGTATTGACAAAGATGTTTCCATTAGGTCATTGATGTCACATATGTCAATGGTGATTTATCTAGATCAAAGGTAGTGAAATGGAAAAAAAGAGAAGATTGCAAGAAGAATTGAGATGAGCACATGTATGGAAAAGGAAATTAATTGTGGAGGCAGAGAGAATTTGGAGCCATTTCTAGAATAATATATGTGTCCTCCATGGTTAAGGTGGGTCGGTCGACCACAAAAATGCACTCTTGAAAATGCAAAGTAATGCATCAGCCCACCAACTCATTTGTTCTGCATGTTGGCCCGCCAAGTCATCCGCTCCGAACTTCAGCCCGCCAACTCGTCACGTGCACCCATACTTAGTCAATTTTCCCAATCTTAGTTTTTCGACTCTTCGAGTAACTTGTTGGAGCTTCACAACTTTTCGTCCCACAACTCGTCATTGTACACTCGTCAAGGTGTGTTTAACCGCATGCACCGGCTTGTCGTCATAAACTCGACTCATCGCAAATAACTGAAGTTTGTCTCCCACCCCCGCTCATTGCACATTTGAGCATGCCTCAACTTGTGGTCATGATAGGGAAAGAGGTGTTGTACCTTGACATACTTATCATTTAAACTACCATGTGGTGCCACCCTCTAACTTGCACCCTGATCGACGACATTTATTAATCACATTAAATCCCATTTTCCTATTTAATTGACCTTATCTTCTCTTGCCAATATTCTAGATATAGATTTGACTCTTCTCTAAATTAATAAGGCCTTGGGTCTTACATTATATGTTTTTTCATGAAATTTATTTATATCATTAATTATAAATAGGTATTAAAATAAATACTACAAAAATACATTTCTAAAAATTTATGAGTTATATTATCTTTTTCCTCGACAAATAAATGAATATTCAACATGATTGGGGCCTAGGGGTCTTAAAATAATCATGTTGAATATTTAGCTTTGTGGCAAGGTTTGGATTTGGATCTCTCCTAGGGGATTCATCACCTAATTATCTTTGTGGATTCAATGATTCTTATGTAGCATGTGAGTAGAGAAAAAGGGAATTCTAAGCAGATATTAGCCCGTATTCAACATCGAATCAAGCGTTTATTGGTTAAATTTGCTGACTTGATTGAACTCATCCATGTCAAGATAAACCTCAACACAGTGGAAACTTCTATAGACAATCAAGGATTATTATTAGAACAAGGTTTTTTTAAGGTTGATGAATAGGACATGATTAAGAAATCAATTCAATGAGGAGTATAATAAGAACTATATTTCCTCAATTATTAATTGAAATTAATTGTACAATAATGTGATGAGTATCATCATTTCTTCCTTTTAGGGATTATTATGTAATTATATTAATCAATATAACTTCATTTGTGTTGTGGAGGCCACAGCTTTACATGGAGGGACGAGTCTGTGTGGCACTTGGATGGTGTTCCTCATGTCTCGTTAGTGAGAGGAAAAGTCGAGGAGAGTTTTAGAGGTTAATAAATCAGTTAGAATCTACGAATCCTGCGCTACTCCATCCAAGAAGCAAAATACATGCGTGGCTTCCTTGCCTTCAATGTATTTTTATCCAAACAACAACATTTCCATAATGGTTTCATATTTCATTGGTCTATTAGTGTTTTTGGTTCAATGCGACACTAATGGCAGAGACAAAGGTTTCAAATCAAGTAGAACTAACTTAACATATTATATAAAGCATTGGAGCAACATTAATACTAACAATGGAGGAAAATATTGATGAGGCTCACAATGGTGCATCCAAGGATTCCCTATGGCAATGACATGTGAACTCAACAATGTAAGAAGAGATTGCCCGAGGGGATATCGTAGGTTAGCTTTCCCATCCTCAACGAAGAAAACAAAAATCAAGCCAATCTGTTTTGGAGGAAATGCAGCAGGGCACTTATCACTTAGTTGTCTTTGTCATGTTATGCAAATATATAGTGCTTTTAGGTGTTGTTGTATGAAGAAATTCAATTCAAAATAGTTGTATGTAGACACCAACTCGGTCCATCCTTCTTGGAGTTTTTGGGTATTTGCGAAAGAA
>APFE031405267.1:0-11553 GCA_000404065.3 Pinus taeda | reverse complement strand
ACACACACACACACCACCGTTTATGCTATAAATAACTACTTCTAGGGTGAGAGGGGCATACCTGAGGTCCTACGTTTGGGTAGTTACTCAAGGGTGCAAACCCTTCTTCACATCCCTTCCGCTCCTTGGTCCTGTAAAAGCCACAATTCCACAGACTACAACAGTATATGGACAAGATTTTACATAAAAAATGATCTTTATGTTATATGAAAGATGAGTTAGTTACAAACTTATAAACATCTATTCAAGTATGAACTTCACATATAAATATCATTAACACAAAGAAATAAGCGTTTCGGGAACAAGATGTGTTTCTTTATTAGATAAATAAAACAATATGGGAAAAGAGCAATATCACCTGAATCCACTTCTGCAGGCTCCAAGCTCAGCCTCCTTCTGGATCCGTCCTGCCTCAAGCCACTAGTAGGTCACCCTCCATTACTCTCTCCAAGATGTGATGGGAAAAAATGAACATCCAAACACAAAGGAAACTAGGGTTTCCTATACAAGATGGGGGAGGTGCAGGAGGCACAAGGGTCTTCAGACCTGATCAGGGGGATAGAAAATCAGTATAATAACTTTGCTCAAAAATTTCTCCTCTTTAGGCCTCCCTCATGATGTCTTTTTATACCAACTCCAAGGTAGTTTTTTAGTTAGGAATTGGTTGAGGACAGTTGAGGCCACGGGCACTAACAGGTGATCAGCAGGTGAAACCCGCGATCTCCGCCCGAAAATACGGAATTTTTATATTTTTTAAGTGTTTTAATACATATACGCGGGTTAGCTATGTAGAACCCGCGTATACACGCGTTTAACTCAGGGCAATGTCGCGTACAGGGAATAAAACACTGTTTTTTAGATATGTGACCAGGTCTGGAAGGAGGGGTTGCCCTAGGCCATGGCTGAAGCATCACAAACCATACTGGTGAGATTTGGAGCTATAACACAATGGAATTCGGGGGCTGCAAATCTAAATATGAGAAGACTTAAGCAAGGATTTCCTTACCCTCTAGATGGTCAAGATCAAAACTTATTGACGGTTGATTTCTGATTGCAAGAAAGTTGTCTCTGATGAACTGAATTGAAGTAAAACAAAGAGGCAAATATCCTTCACTTACTTCAAAATTTTCTGCACTTTCCTCCTCACTTCCATAGCTGATATGCATCGGCTGATCACTGTATTCGAACTGCTAAAAGTGAACTTCCTCCTTGCACAAACCAGCTGCTGATTTTTCTGCAAGACTAGCTTATGTTTGGAGAACATAATCATCATCATACTGATCAAACTTAGGGAAATCATCAGTATAAAACACATCATCAAGCATACATGTCAGATCAGCAGATCTCTCTTCTCCAAGATTTTCTACAAAACAATCATTATCAGATCTATGACAACTAGGATAAGAAAGAAAATGTTTTGGATCATCCACTTGTTCTTTTTCAATCAGCTAGCCATGGTCTTGAACATCATACTCATTCCTTGTGGTGATCTTTTGCATCATCTCTTCCACTGCACTTACCAAAATGTCGAGCTTTACCTCTAAAGATGTCGATTCCTCTGGATCTATGTTCTTCCTCTCTTCTTCCTTCAACTTTTCCAATATGATCAGCAAATTAGCCTCTACATCTACTGCATTGTTCTGCATCTCTTCGAGTGTTGCAAGGTTCCATTTTGTTAGTTGAAACTCCATTTTTGGATCAAAGGCTTCTGGATAATGCAAGAGAGCTGAATTAGGAGGAGGTCTTATATTAAGAGGTATCGAACAATAAGCTTGGTTAAATCTGGCAGAAAATTTTTGTACTATCTCTCTTGGTTGTCTTTTCAACTGGTTATATACTCTTCTAGAATCAAGAAAGGGTTCTGTCTAACCACCCACTTGTCGAGGAAAACTTTGACGAACTGCTGGAAATTTGAGATGATCGCAGCAGGCAGGGTTTTGAACCAACTCTTGAATTTGCCTTGAAAAGAAAGAGGAAAAAATCCTAATACTGACATCCTCTTCATAAACTTCAAAAACGTCAAGAAAAGACTCAAAATTCAGTACATGTCTCTCAGTAGTGATGTTATCACATTCACCATCAAATCTTGGTAGATATAGGTAATGATTTTTAAGGAAAGCATGGGATATAGGAGGTAAAATCAGAGGCTTGTATCTATCTAAAATTTTACAAGGTATAGGAGTATATACAAAGGCTGTAGAATTATTCTTGATCTCTTGAGGTTCATCAATTTAAAGACGATCATCATAAGATTTGGAAGAAGGGTCTTGATCAAGATCAAAGGCATGTGAATATTTTGTATTCGCAATCTTCAAAGGGAAGGAATCACATGCATTTCTAGGATCTTTTCTCAAATACAATATACTTTGTAAAGCCTTCTTGACATTCTCAGGAAAAGAGAATAAATAATTTATAACAAAGAACATAATGTCTTGGCTGAAATTCCAAGTTGAATACCTGATATTTCCATATTGTCCTTTCATGTTTCTGCTGGTCGGGTTCATCCTCCAATGGAGTCCTTGGATCTGATCTTGAAACTGATTTGGAGTCACTGGGTGAATGACGTCAGCCTTTCAGTGTCTGATTGTTGTCCACCATAAACAATCAGATCTGAACTTGATACATTTTGCTAAGGAACATAAAACTACATTCCCCAATATGGTCGCCACTATGTTATCACCTGGATTGAACCTCAGGCTGAAGGAAGGCAATGCCAGGGTAACCACAAACCACGCTTAGTCAAGTAGCTAGCCCTACTAGGCCAGGAGAGGACTCTCTCTGTAAGGATCTCAGCCAAGATGAATGGATCAAGAAAAGGATATTAGGCTAGGTATAGTAGTGCAAGGTTTGATTTGATTTTGAAGGGGTTTTGCTAGATCAGGAGGAGCGAGATAGTTAGGGCTAGGGAATTAGGTCAAAATTGCAGGGTGTTCAATGGGGCAAGGTAGGCATAAGGTTTAGCACTCTAGGGCTTGATGGCTGAGGTGTTTTAGAAGGTGAGAATCTAGGATCTTGTGATTACCATGGATCCTTCCTAGAGTGTAGAAAACTTATAATGGTGGATATTTCCCCAAAGCAGAGCAATGATGTTATGAATTCTGCCTATCAACTTGAAAACATTCACTTAGAAGCAATGAAATAATTAATGAAGTACACAAAAAATTCAAAAAATATGATCACAAGGGAAGAAACTGAACTAAACTTCATACCACATGGATCCCAAAGAAATAGCTGCAATTTTTATTAATCTCTTGCTAAACTACTACAAAATGATGTTCTTTCAAAACCTAAGCATCCAGCTGAGTCCAACCCTTTACAATGAGAAAGAAGAAGAAGATATAGGCACTATTTCAACCTCTTCCCATCCTCAGGGGTCGAATCCCTAGGATGCGGAGCTAATATAACCAACACTGAACAAGAAACTGGAATTTAGGCATCCTAACAACTTGCCTCTAAAAGTGAGAAAACTTATTCATTTGTGCTCAAATTGACTTTTAATCTAATGAATCTACCCTCTACTACTAATTATCCATCATGTGTACAACCCAAGTCATCATCTACATCAGTAAAACATCCTCCATGAGAGAAAATCCATGAACATAGTCAAAACACGGGAAAATGGCCATCCTGTGCAAAATTTGTCCTATGCGCAACACCACTGGTCTAACGTGCAGTGCCACTTTCAGGTCCCTTTTGGAGGCCTTCCCGGCATCCAAATTGATCTCATGATATCTCATTCGAATGATCTTCAAGTCTGCTTTCCAAAACACCTAGAATTTCTTCATTTGAAGCTCATTTGACTCCTCAAAAGTGGATTCTCCCAAGATTGATTCTATGTGTCCAAAAAGAGGAAGAAAGGTCATTTTTAGGGTGTTTTTTGACTTTTTCATGGACCAGTTCTTCCCCAAAAAATTAGCAAATTCATAGGGTGCATGCACTCATCACTCTAAATCCAAAAATGTAAGCCATTTTTTCATTGAGTACCCCTAGGAAAAGCATAGCGCTAGTGGTGCTATGCATTGAGTGAGATTTTATGTGTGTGCAATTTCCAAAATTTGCCAAAAACAAAAACTCCTCCAAACTTGGTCAAAATTGGTGAGAAACACCATCATCAAGCATCTCGATGAGCCAAGGAAGCTTCTACAAGGAACCTAAGCCTATCCTCCTCTTTTTTGTCTTTTAGAGCCTGTCTTAGCCTTGCTTTCATCTGTTTGACCCTTATATTGTAAATTTTTTTCCGGGTCCTGTCGTGGTAGGCCATGTGCTTGATGATCTGGTTATCCCTATTGGCCTTTTGAAACAGCTTCTCTAAGTGCAAATTGAATATTTCAATCCAAATCTCTCTATCACCCTCAATTTCCTTCTCAATTGGAGTCAAAGTCACTGGTTCCTCTTCCTCTTGCATTGCGGACTTACCCTTGTCACCTTGTCTTTTTATTTTGAGAAGTTCCAGGTCCATGAGGACCCACTTATCACTCAAGTGCTTGTTCTCTTGCTCCAGATATGTGATGACATACTTGGCTCTCTCTAAATTGTCCATCAATGCTTGGATTTGAGCTTCTTTCTCCGGTATGATGATGTTCTCTATTGTTGCTTCATCCTGAGCCTCTAAGTCAATTGTCTCTATGCCATGATGAATATAATGTTGTTCTGGCTCATCATGCTTCATAAAATCAAAGTCTCTTTCCTACTCATCATCAAGATCTTCCACCTACATCTTTTATTTCCCTTTGTGCAGTTGCTGCACCTGTACCTACTGTGTTGATGAAGAAGAAAAATGCCCTTCCACATCCTGTGGAGCAAACACTTGTCTATCAGCTGCAAACAATCTTCTTGTGCCCCTCTGGTATGTCATGTAGGTCTCGGGCACCTCAATAGCTCTAGTCTCTTTGGCCTTCTCATTTGTCTTCACTTGAGCACTGCTAGAAGGTCCTCCTAATTCTTGGGACACTGGTGGAGGAATTTAAGGACCCCTGAAGATGTCATGAGCAATAAATGTTTCCTAGGAGATGTTGAGGAGGTTAAAATGATGAAGCACAATCATCTTGATCAGGGAATAATGATAAAGACTACTCATCTACTGAGGGTATGGATTTTTCTGTACAAAGTGGGCCATCTTCTCAATATTCCTGAACAAGAAATAAGGGAGGTTTAACATCCTCACCTTGGTAAAATGCATGAGAAGCCTGATGTGATAGGTGTACAATCTGGAAAATTTTCCCTCACAAGTGAAATATTTCATGATGATTTTCATCATGGGGGCATACTTGTCTTCAAGGAACCTGAAAGGAAAAAGCCTTTTTGCTTCATTTCTATACCTAGGTTTGATGTAAGGCTCATAATAGTGTTCATCCAAGTCTTGTGCCTTGTACCATTTCTCTCCCACATTTGGAATCCTGGTCACATCTACAATGATGGAGGGTGAAACTGTGAATGTCACCCCAGCAAGAGTCACTTTGTTGTCACAAATATTGGCCACAAAAAGCCTGGTGAGCTCATGATGGTGTTGAACTCTCTCTACTTGCTCACAGAACTCATAGCACCCTGTATGCCTGAAACAAGTGACAACCAAATGAGAGGCCTGCAACACTCCCAGGTTTGATGGCTCTTCCTTGATAACTATGCCTCCCTTGTGTGGTTTGTTTTGATGCCTAGGTCTACCTGCTGAACTGTCACTACCAGTGTTTTCATCCTCCTCATAGTCTCTATCTCCTTTGTCCATGTTTGCAAATTTTGAGATTGTGCACTCCTAGAAAGGGATGAAGGGAGTGAGAAAGAGTGATTAGGAATAAGGGAATGGGAGATGAACTTGTGAGGTATTTGGTGGGCTAGGAAATGAATGGGAGGGTATGAATCATGAAAATGAGGGAGAAGGGCTTGGCTCCTTTTTTGAAGTAAAGCTTGTGGGATGAAGGACAAAGGAATATAAGATGTTATGGAGTGATATAGGGGAGGGGTTCACAGATTTAGTGATAGGTGATGGGAGAAATAATGGGGGTTAGGGTTTCTAGGGTATAATTAAGAAAGAATATAGGGTTTTCCTATTGCCATTGTAAATTACCTTTAAACACTTCAATTTAAAACCAATGATGAAGTACAGTGAGGAAACTTACTTGCTTGAGGTAAGAGAGGGTGATTTTTGATGTTTTTAGGTATTTGGAGCCTTTTTGGCCCTTGTTGGCCCAAAGCACAGTGCCTGCTACAGGCGTACAACACCCTTCTGAATGTGTAGCGCAATTGTTTTTTACATTGCCAAAACTGGCCTATGTGCAATGCTCAGTCTCTACACACAGCGCTCCAGCCTGAACGCACAGTTCCACTTCAAGGCGACTTTTGGCTACCTCCCTAGTGTCAAAATTATACGTGGGATAGTTTGTTGGAAATATTGTCCTATATTCTTTCCAGAACATTTTGAATATTTTAATTTGGATCTCATTTTCCCTCTCAAAAGCTCAATCTCCCAATACTGGTCAAAATGTGCAGAATGAGGCTACCAAAATGCAGAGTGTTGTTGTATTCAACTTTTGGAGGTCTTCCTAAACTCTAAATTGAGCTCATGATAGCTCATTGGAAATATCTCTGTGTCTAGTTATCATTTGACTCATCAAAAAAGTAATTTGGACATTGCATCTAGTATAAAGCTTGATTTTCCCAAGGTCACTCCAAAAGTGCAGCAACTCTCCTGTGGGAAATGATTGCTTGGACATTTCACCCAGACCATGAGACCTGTGTAAAAATGGAAGGAGGTTTTTCTTCTTGGGTCTATGATGGATAGAAAAATCTCTCACATTTGTCAAATTCATCTTTACTTGCTTAGAAACATCATTTGAATAAAACCTATCCTGATGTGTGGAATAGGGGATTTGTAGAAATGAAGGGAAATGAAGGGGATGAGGGGCTTCTAGATTCTTGAGAAGATTTTTGGAAGTAGGGAGGGATGTTAGGAAGTAGGGGAAAGTGGAATTTCAAGGATTGAGTGAGGGGGAGGGGTTCAAAAGGGCAAAACACAGGCCTAGCCTAGAAAAGTGTCAAATTATAGCAATATGCTAGGGCTTGTGGGAAAATGATGAATTTGAGGGATATAAGTGATGGGAAGTGTTCGAGAAGGTATATTAAAGATAGGGGAAGGTGTATGAGCATCAAGTTACAAGTTTTGTTGATGGTTTGACCATCCAAGAAAAATTACCTTCAAAACCCTAGGAGAGGGAAATGAGCCTTACATAAGCACATCTGAAACACAAAGAAGGTGTAAAATGACCCATTGGAACCTGCAATAATGATGACAATTCTTTGAATGATGGTACACTTAGCCGAATAGTGACATGGACCAATACTTGGAAAACTTTGTAAGGAGTGAAAACAATCCTAGATCTAATACTTAGTGACCAAATTTTACTTGAAGACTCACTGAAATGACAAAAAATTGACTTTGACACCCCAAGACCACTTTATAAGAGCATATTTGATCACTGGTGGAAGGCTGCAAATACTGACACTAACATGGGGAAAACCCACCATAGTGAAATTTCATTATCTTTGGCCAACCCGTCCAAGTGAGCCTTCACCTCCCACCTCGCTGACCTCTATTACAATGAAGTATTCCCACGTTTATAGGCTCCATTACATACAATACCATGGATAGTAATACCATGGGTACTCTACACCATGTGCCCAAAACCACTACTGGTTACCCTTGTCAAATTTGACTCTATCCTGAGTCAATTTTACCTAACAATTACCCCCTTAAACTTGACTTGGGGTTCCTTGACTAAATCTAGCCAAAATTGGTAAATGAGGCAACCCCCCTCACTCTAGCCCTTAACCCCCTAAAAGTTTTTTTTCCCAAGATATTGTTAACTTGACATCCCCCCTATCACCTAGGTCTAACCCAGACTTTACTGGTAATTATCCAGGGGTATGCATGCCTTATCAGGTGTTACAACGGTATGCACATTTACATGCAATAATTTTGACTCCATCACAATATATATTTTTTATTTTGTTTATACCTTGGTGCCATATCAACAAATCCTCTCTCACTTTTTCTTAATTCTTTGTACAGATGAGATTAATGTCCATATAAAAGGAACCCATCTACCGGATTACATGGGTCACCAACCCCTATTACCACCAGTCCTTTAGGAGTTCTCTTCAGATACATGGTTCATAAATTTATTTATATATGCACATATTATCTTGAGCCACTTACTGTTGCTGCATTTTTACCTTCGTGCCTCATTCACAACACCTTTATGATTCATAAACTTTTGCTTGACATTGATTCATCATGCCTATCTTTGTTGGTGCCTTTTCACTATGAACCATTGATTTTCCTTTCTCCATTATTCTATTTCAGGAAAAAGGGTTTTATACATCAACTAGGATCATCAAAGTAGTCAACAAAAAATGACATAACATTCCACTAGATAAATCGTACACAAATTCAAAAACTGTGCACATGCTTCCCCTTAGTGGAGTCGAACCTTGTTAGAATCCCCAATTTTGTCATCATCTCAACTTCCTCATTCACTTCGACGTCAGAAGAACTGTCAACATCTTGTCCCCCATGGTCAATAGTGGAGGCACATTTTTTTTGTTCCCGTGCTATTCTATCCACGAACTTTGACACCGTGACATCCTGTTGGCTCTCTTTGTTGTCATCATCTATCATTAAATGTTTCTTCTCGTGCCGAGATTTGTTGGGAAACCTTGACCTCGACTTGTATTTCTTCCTTCTTTCGTAGGGAAACCTTGATATGGACCTGGAGCGACCATGTTTCAACTTTCACTGGCCATGACTACCACTTGGACAAGCGCAAGACTAGATCCCTGTAGTCTCACAGTCGGGACATGAAACTCCACCATTGGTTTTACACCATGCTATGTCTGCTCAAATCTTAGAAAAATATGCGTTGATCTCTCCATACATGAGGGAAAATTTTATATCGCAGCTTTTCAATTTTGCTAGAGCAAGACCCCGAGGCATCCACTATCACTATCATCCTCACTATATGTGGATATGTGTACTCTTGGTGTTTTCATAATATTTGTTCTCACTATTTCTTCCAGAAGGTGATTAAAATCATTTCCTAAGCTCAGTTTATATCTCAAAGTGAACCCAAGAAATTGTATGTCGAGTGGAGTTGTTATTGGCCCTCAAACCTCTCTGTGCTAGGTATGAGCTCCTACCTTTAACCAAATAGCCTCACTGAAGTTTACTTCATTCCTCGTAAGGAGCTCTGGGAATACACACCCAAGAGTGCCCAACATCGCCCACTGGAAATAGATCACTTATGACCCTTTGTTCTTTGTGAACGTCTCCAGATCCGTTGACAGCCCCACCATGTCCCACCCATAGTCACCAAGGAATTCACCAGTCAGGTATGATGGCAGATCGCCGAAGAATTCACCCAAACACATCACACGGTCTGGTCCATATCATGGCAAATCGCTTCTTGCCACAACATACTTATCATCAGCCACTTTCTGCATCATATGTCGTGCTTTTCCATGAGCTCCACTAACTCCCAGTAATTGGTTGATCTAAGGCTTCACCGATGATAGCTAAACCCCAGAAAATAGACACTGTGATCCTATGCTGCATCTCACCATTATTAAAGCCATCCTATCTCTTTTCTTTCTTGCTTGCTTACTTGGTTTCCACATCTCTGACGCAGAAGAAGTGCACTCAATTCACGAACGGGTCAAATAAATCCTTCACTGCAGAGGCATCCATTCGAAGAGCAAACCCTAGACCTTGGTTCTGATACCAATTGTTAAGATTTACTACAGAGATAATAAATTATTTACTGATATTTACAACAAGGATCAGTAACCAACAATAATCATAAACACATAAACACATAAACACACATTTTTATCTGGGAAAAAACCCCACTCGGGGGAAAACCCACCATAATGAAATTTAATTATCTTTGGCCAAAACCTTGGCCAACCCAGACACGTGAGCCTTCACTGCTCACCTCCCTGGCCTCCATTACAATGAAGTCTTCCCGCCTTTTATAGGATCCATTACATACAATACCATGGACAGTAATACCATGGGTACACTATAGCATGTGCCTAAAACCATTACTCATTACCCTAGTCAAATTTGACTCTATCCTCAGTCAATTTTACCTAACAATTAGTAGTTGTTAGAAAATTATACATTACAGAGCAATGGAACACATAAAATATTGTAGAAACACAAACACAGTAAACACATAAAACTAGAGATAGATATATACGTGATTCACCTAATTTGGGCTACATCCACCGAGAAACAGCCAGTCCTTCCTTTTATATTATCCATAAAAATGAAGAGATACAACCTACAAAAAATCTGTTGTAATTTACTCTTTTCTCTCACACAATCTCCTCTCTCTTTCTTGCTTAGAATATACATCTACATAGCCACAATACAATTCCCTCATATATGGCGAGGGGTTTCCTTCCAATGAAAAAAACCCCTAAATTAAACATAACTTATACTATCAAATCATTCGCCTAATGAACAACTTAGATTGACTATGAAATTACAATATTTTACCCTGGAACCCCATGTCAATAATCAAATGGGGAGCGTTTCCACCCCATTGTGATGATACCTCTGAATAAAGAAGATAATCAAGCTCAACACCTAACATGACAAGTCAAAATAAAAGTGGGATAAGAAGAAACGAAGACCTTAAGATGTAGGTAACAAGGAGAATGCAACGCCATATAAGAATTTCAATGCAATTGACAGACGACATGGATTTCAGTCTGAGGAGAAGAACAAAGGTGATGGAAGGAAGCCTTTGTAGTGTTGGACTTGTGGTGGAGAGCATCATAGGAGAGATTATCTACAACATCAAGGAGACAAACCTCAAATTTCTCAAGGAGAGCTTAGTGTTGGTAATGTTGTTTAGAGCATTCCTCAGATTTCTGCAGCATTTTATAACAAGCAGGAGAATCACCAGGCATCCATTATTGAGATTGAAGATAAGCTCTATGATCAAGTTGTTTCTATTTTGGTTGATCCTAGATCTAATTATAGTTATTCTAATCCTGACGTGGTGGATAAGTATGGCTTGAGTAAATATGTGCATGCAGAGTGTTGGTTGGTGTAGTTGGCTACAAAGACCAAGAAAATAGTTCATCATTAGGTGAGAGCTTGTGCACTTGAGATGAATGGTATGCCTACATTAGCACATTTAAATGTGATTCTATTGGGTTCATACAATATGCTTTTGGGCATGGATTGGTTGTATCTTTACAACAATAAGGTATATTGGTACGAGAATGCTATTGAGTGCTTGGATGATGATCAAAAGAAGGGAATATTACAGGGAAAGAAGAAGCTTACATCAATGAGAATGGTTATGACTATGCAAGAAAAGTGAAGTAGTATGAAAGGATGTGTATTGCTTGTAGTTCTTATTTCTAGTGAGAAAGAAAAGGATGTTGAGGATGATGAAGTCTTTAAGAGGTATTCGATTTTGCGGTAATTTCAGGATGTGTTTCCAACAGGGCTTTCATAATTTTCTCCTCGTAGCGAAGTGGATTTTT